>JAUIMM010001135.1:4960000-5260000 GCA_031769625.1 Taudactylus pleione
GGGTGTGGCCAGCGCTGTGTGGGTGTGGCCAGTGCTACACTATCAGGCACTATGTCTCCCTAAATATGTAGAGCTTGAAATATTGCATAATTTTGTGAGGAAAATAGAAATACAATTGTAATACTTTATGGCAGGAGCCATAGCCAGCAACATGCATCTCAGCGGGTGGCAGTCAGACTGTGTCACTGTGACACAGCTGTCTGCACTGGCACAGTGGCGGATCTGATTGGAACGATTGCCCCTCCCCTCCCTAGCAAAAGCAGAATGATTAAAGACCCAGCAGCCAGGCAGCTTGACTTCTGGTCTGCTGACAGCTGTGCCGCCCTGGCCAGTGTGAGTAGTGGGGCTGGGTGCCTGCTGGATCTCCTCCCCTTATGTTGCTGGAGAACGAGATGAATGACATCTTGATAGTCTTGTCACCAGCGCGAACTAAGAGGGAGAGAAACCGTCCCAGATGTATGGTCCTGAACACCTTGGCCTGTCCAACGCCGGAGCCATCACAATGCTGCTAAGGACATTGGACCTCATTCAGACCCGCTCACAAGCGGGTCGATGTTTAGGCCCTGTGCACGCGCAGCGGCCGCACTGCGCTTGCGCAAGCCCCGGAGCGAGAGAGAAATTCTCTCGCTCTGGAGCTCACTACAAAAGGGCGGCTGTCGATGTTGATCGACAGCTTGCCCCTTTTTTGTAGGCGTGGCAGGGGGGTGGTTTCACAAATGGAGGCGTTCCTTAAGGAACGCCTGCCATTTTGTGGGCGGCCGCACTGACATCAGCAGTAATGTCAGTGGGGAGCTTAATGCTCGATCAGAGCAGGAAGCTCCCTGGGGCTTGTGGTTGCCGAGACACAACCTTAGGGTCTCGTCGCAAGCCCCACTGGTCGCAATGGTCTTGACCATCGCGACCATGAACCTGGTCGGTCGCTAAAGCTGTGGGTGGTAACCGACAGCTTAGCTAGCGACCAGGAGGCCGCACTTCAAAATACAAGCGGCCGCCCACATTCAGTACGAGTGCTTGCATTTTGCGAGCGCCTCTGAATGAGGGCCATTGTATTTTCGAAGAGGAACTGTCACAAATACACATGTTACTCACCAGACCCAAATTAGTGTGCACTGAGAAAAAACCTTGCAAGCGTGGACCTGCTGACAGGCAGCTCAGGGTGCTGAACAGAGGGAAAAAAACAAACAGGGACTCTCTCATATACTGGGTGCTTTTACCCCTAAACACGGAGTTCCAGAAACATACTGTATATTGCATTACCTACCCTTACACTGAGTGCCTCTTATTGATTTAATAATCCATCATACAGTCCTAACTCATGGTTGATATAATGGGGGGGGGGGATTACCAATTTGAGGGTTTGGGAGTGAATGAATATCTATTTTTAACCCTTAGCCGGGAGGTAGAAGTAAAGAGGGCTATACAAGCGTCTGCACAAACTCCATTATACTTATCCAGACTGTTCTGTACTGTGTTGAGCTGCCTGACCACTGCAGCCAGCCTTGGAAAATTTGATTTACTGACTTTTTTTTTTTTGTACTATAAACAGACCATGTTTTGTTCATTAATATAATAAAATTATCTTTTGAAGTCTTCATTATGGCCTTATGAGTCTGAAAAGGTATAGAATATTCTAAAATTTAGGCCCTCATTCAGAGCCGTACGCTCTGAGCAGAGCGCACGCTCTGAATGAGGACCGGGCTCCATTTTCATGGAGCGTCCTCCTGGACGCTCGCATAGCTGTGGGTCAACACCCACAGGCTATACGAGCATGCATTGTGATGGCCGCGATGGTCGAGACCATCGCGACCATCGAAATTGCGAGCCGGAGCCTGCGGTTGAGGTTTTCAACCGCAAGCTCTGGAGTGATTTTGGCTCTATCAGAGCCAAAATCACTCCCACTGACATCACTAGTGATGTCAGTGGGCCGGCTTTTGACGGGAGGCGTTCCGGTGGGAACGCCCCCGTCAGGGAGGCACGCCCACCAAAGGGGGCGTGCTGTCAATCAACATTGACAGCACGCCCCCTTTGATTGGACACAACGAGCGAAGGACTTTCCTTCGCTCGTCGCGTCTGGCGCATGCGCACGACGGAGCTCCCTCCGTCGTGCGCATGCTCAGTCCATAACATCGACCCACTTGCGAGCGGACAGCCGCTCGCGAGTGGGTCTGAATCAGGCCCTTAGAGTTTAAATACCGCAGTGTAGATTAGTGGCCCTCGGGCTTCGTTGAATTTTTTAATGTGGCCAACACTGTTTTAAAGGTTGAAGACCCCTGCTTTATGGCCAACTGTGTAGCCAGATAGGAGGCTGAGCATCATCATGCTGTCAAGATGAAGGGCCTATTTTTATGTGAATGGCCTGGAGCTGTAGTCCCATCTGCCCCATGTTTGTGTTTGCAACAGTATGTGTCTTGTTTGCATACTTGCCTATTCTCCCTCAATGGCTGGAAGGCTCCAGAAAATCGGGTGGTGTTCTCCGCCAATCAGAAAATGGTCAAGCGTCCCAGAGCTGGCCCTCTACTTACCGTGTGAAGAGGATGGTCCAGGCGTTAGATGAGATGATTCGCGCTGAATCGCATCATTATAACCACCCTCTCGCTGTACAATGCTGATAATCTCTATTGTATTGTGGGGAGCGTGGCTACGATGAATAGTTCCACCACACCCCCGTAACTCCCCCTATGCTGCACCACGCCCCCGTACTGCCCCAATGTTGTGCCACTCCCCCGGCTTTGGAGGAGGCAGCAAGAAAGTTAGCATCTATGCTTGTTTATCTCTAAACAATTCTTATAGGCATTATAAGCAAATGCCTAGAGGCGACTCAAATTCCTTGGGGCATTCCAGGGCTCTCTGACGCTGCCCGCCTTCCAGCCTAACCACCCCGCCTGCTGCTGTGATTGGGGCAGCTCAGCTCTGATCGGGTAGCGAAGCGATTGTCCGGTACCGTGACACTGTGTGTGATCGCCTGCCCGGCCAGGTCAGAATGAGCTTCTGCCCAGAAGCTCATTCTGACTACAGAACTACAATGGCCGCGGGAGGGCATGCTGCGCATGCCCAGACGCGGCCACCTCTCCCGTGGGCCTTTGCGGAGCAGAGCTGTGACAACTCCGCCTCCCTCCATCGGACCAGGCGGCATTAGCTGTGCTACAGTGCACATTTATGGCAGGCAGGTGAGTGAGGGACATACAATTGTTTAGCTACTGTAACTCTAGCTGGGAGAGGGTCGGGTACCCACTGGGGGCAAAGAGTGGTGTTGGCAGTGCTGCGTCTGTGTGTGTGTATTTATGTATATGTATATATACATATATATATATGTGTGCGTGTGTGTAATAAATATATATATATTGTGACACTCTCTCTCTGAGCACTGGCTGACGCCTCCTCTATGGGACTCCAAGGACACAGCGTTATTTCCACACTCACAAATTGGGGTGTCTGTCCCTTTAACTTTTAAACGAAAAGTTTTCCTCTTGCTGCAACTTCAGTGTGTGTGAATGCCCGCATTCTCCACCATATTGTGACACAGTCAGATTAGGGGTCCCTCTCCTGGGTAGAGGTCTCCTTCCTTACACACACAGCAGCTGGGAAACAGTACGCCAGTCTGGATTTGAGTACAAGCTGGTCGGCGCCAGTCTTTATTGTGCAAAAACAGAAACAACAAAAAGAAACCATAAACATAAATCCTAGCCCTGGCTGGGCTCTAACTTTACAGCTTGCCCCTTTTTTGTAGGCGTGGCAGGGGGGTGGTTTCACAAATGGAGGCGTTCCTTAAGGAACGCCTGCCATTTTGTGGGCGGCCGCACTGACATCAGCAGTAATGTCAGTGGGGAGCTTAATGCTCGATCAGAGCAGGAAGCTCCCTGGGGCTTGTGGTTGCCGAGACACAACCTTAGGGTCTCGTCGCAAGCCCCACTGGTCGCAATGGTCTTGACCATCGCGACCATGAACCTGGTCGGTCGCTAAAGCTGTGGGTGGTAACCGACAGCTTAGCTAGCGACCAGGAGGCCGCACTTCAAAATACAAGCGGCCGCCCACATTCAGTACGAGTGCTTGCATTTTGCGAGCGCCTCTGAATGAGGGCCATTGTATTTTCGAAGAGGAACTGTCACAAATACACATGTTACTCACCAGACCCAAATTAGTGTGCACTGAGAAAAAACCTTGCAAGCGTGGACCTGCTGACAGGCAGCTCAGGGTGCTGAACAGAGGGAAAAAAACAAACAGGGACTCTCTCATATACTGGGTGCTTTTACCCCTAAACACGGAGTTCCAGAAACATACTGTATATTGCATTACCTACCCTTACACTGAGTGCCTCTTATTGATTTAATAATCCATCATACAGTCCTAACTCATGGTTGATATAATGGGGGGGGGGGATTACCAATTTGAGGGTTTGGGAGTGAATGAATATCTATTTTTAACCCTTAGCCGGGAGGTAGAAGTAAAGAGGGCTATACAAGCGTCTGCACAAACTCCATTATACTTATCCAGACTGTTCTGTACTGTGTTGAGCTGCCTGACCACTGCAGCCAGCCTTGGAAAATTTGATTTACTGACTTTTTTTTTTTTGTACTATAAACAGACCATGTTTTGTTCATTAATATAATAAAATTATCTTTTGAAGTCTTCATTATGGCCTTATGAGTCTGAAAAGGTATAGAATATTCTAAAATTTAGGCCCTCATTCAGAGCCGTACGCTCTGAGCAGAGCGCACGCTCTGAATGAGGACCGGGCTCCATTTTCATGGAGCGTCCTCCTGGACGCTCGCATAGCTGTGGGTCAACACCCACAGGCTATACGAGCATGCATTGTGATGGCCGCGATGGTCGAGACCATCGCGACCATCGAAATTGCGAGCCGGAGCCTGCGGTTGAGGTTTTCAACCGCAAGCTCTGGAGTGATTTTGGCTCTATCAGAGCCAAAATCACTCCCACTGACATCACTAGTGATGTCAGTGGGCCGGCTTTTGACGGGAGGCGTTCCGGTGGGAACGCCCCCGTCAGGGAGGCACGCCCACCAAAGGGGGCGTGCTGTCAATCAACATTGACAGCACGCCCCCTTTGATTGGACACAACGAGCGAAGGACTTTCCTTCGCTCGTCGCGTCTGGCGCATGCGCACGACGGAGCTCCCTCCGTCGTGCGCATGCTCAGTCCATAACATCGACCCACTTGCGAGCGGACAGCCGCTCGCGAGTGGGTCTGAATCAGGCCCTTAGAGTTTAAATACCGCAGTGTAGATTAGTGGCCCTCGGGCTTCGTTGAATTTTTTAATGTGGCCAACACTGTTTTAAAGGTTGAAGACCCCTGCTTTATGGCCAACTGTGTAGCCAGATAGGAGGCTGAGCATCATCATGCTGTCAAGATGAAGGGCCTATTTTTATGTGAATGGCCTGGAGCTGTAGTCCCATCTGCCCCATGTTTGTGTTTGCAACAGTATGTGTCTTGTTTGCATACTTGCCTATTCTCCCTCAATGGCTGGAAGGCTCCAGAAAATCGGGTGGTGTTCTCCGCCAATCAGAAAATGGTCAAGCGTCCCAGAGCTGGCCCTCTACTTACCGTGTGAAGAGGATGGTCCAGGCGTTAGATGAGATGATTCGCGCTGAATCGCATCATTATAACCACCCTCTCGCTGTACAATGCTGATAATCTCTATTGTATTGTGGGGAGCGTGGCTACGATGAATAGTTCCACCACACCCCCGTAACTCCCCCTATGCTGCACCACGCCCCCGTACTGCCCCAATGTTGTGCCACTCCCCCGGCTTTGGAGGAGGCAGCAAGAAAGTTAGCATCTATGCTTGTTTATCTCTAAACAATTCTTATAGGCATTATAAGCAAATGCCTAGAGGCGACTCAAATTCCTTGGGGCATTCCAGGGCTCTCTGACGCTGCCCGCCTTCCAGCCTAACCACCCCGCCTGCTGCTGTGATTGGGGCAGCTCAGCTCTGATCGGGTAGCGAAGCGATTGTCCGGTACCGTGACACTGTGTGTGATCGCCTGCCCGGCCAGGTCAGAATGAGCTTCTGCCCAGAAGCTCATTCTGACTACAGAACTACAATGGCCGCGGGAGGGCATGCTGCGCATGCCCAGACGCGGCCACCTCTCCCGTGGGCCTTTGCGGAGCAGAGCTGTGACAACTCCGCCTCCCTCCATCGGACCAGGCGGCATTAGCTGTGCTACAGTGCACATTTATGGCAGGCAGGTGAGTGAGGGACATACAATTGTTTAGCTACTGTAACTCTAGCTGGGAGAGGGTCGGGTACCCACTGGGGGCAAAGAGTGGTGTTGGCAGTGCTGCGTCTGTGTGTGTGTATTTATGTATATGTATATATACATATATATATATGTGTGCGTGTGTGTAATAAATATATATATATTGTGACACTCTCTCTCTGAGCACTGGCTGACGCCTCCTCTATGGGACTCCAAGGACACAGCGTTATTTCCACACTCACAAATTGGGGTGTCTGTCCCTTTAACTTTTAAACGAAAAGTTTTCCTCTTGCTGCAACTTCAGTGTGTGTGAATGCCCGCATTCTCCACCATATTGTGACACAGTCAGATTAGGGGTCCCTCTCCTGGGTAGAGGTCTCCTTCCTTACACACACAGCAGCTGGGAAACAGTACGCCAGTCTGGATTTGAGTACAAGCTGGTCGGCGCCAGTCTTTATTGTGCAAAAACAGAAACAACAAAAAGAAACCATAAACATAAATCCTAGCCCTGGCTGGGCTCTAACTTTACAGGTGGTTCCCTCACTACCAGATCCTGGCAGGGCCTAATGCCCTCACCAGCAACAAAGGCACAGCACAACACTCACGGATAGGTTTTCAAGTGTCTCTGAGCAAACTCCCTGTCTGCTCTCCCAGGTGAGACACTCAGCCCTAAACACACTAGGCTTATATTGGCCACTCTCAGGTGGAAACCCTAACAAGCCTGTTACCAGGCTGCAAGGCCCAAAACCTGGAGTGGCCGTGGGTGGAGCCCTCCCTCTCCTCTCACCCACAACCCCCAGGTCCCAAACCGGCTTTTCAAAAAGCCGAGACTCAAGCCTGCTACACTGCAGACTTTCTCCTGGGGGTTTAAAACACATAAGACAGGAATCTGGGACAAATGTACCTGCCACAGACCACTTTACCAGTGATCCTATCACATATCCCCCCCCCTTTGTTTCGACCTGTGGGGCGGAACAACTGAAGCCCCCAAACAATGAACGCGTGACAACGCGTCTGCATTGGCCAGCTGGCTTCCTGGCCTGTGTTCCACTGAAAATGTAAAAGTTTGTAATGCCAAGAATCATCTCGTAATTCTCGCATTACTGTCCTTATTTTCGGACATCCACTTCAAAGGGGCATGGTCAGTGATAAATTTGAACTTCCAACCAAGTAGTACCTGAGAGCCTCTAACGCCCATTTTATGGCCAACGCCTCCTTCTCCACTGTGGCATAGTTTCTCTCATGTACATTCAACTTTCTGCTTAGATAAAAAAATAGGGTGTTCCTCACCCTCCTTGTTCTGGGACAGGACCGCTCCTATACCTACTTCTGATGCATCGGTTTGTACTATGAATTCCCTGTCAAAATTAGGAGTCATCAGGACTGGTTGGGAACACAACGCTACTTTTAACTCCTGAAAAGCTTTTTCTGCCTCAGGACTCCATTCTACCATGACTTTTTGTTTGCCTTTGGTCAGGTCAGTCAGTGGGACTGCCATGGTGGCAAAGTTGGGTATAAACCTCCTGTAGTACCCCGTAATTCCCAAGAAGGCTCTCACCTGCTTCTTATTCAGAGGCTGTGGCCAGTTTTGTATGGCATCAACCTTATTGAGCTGAGGCTTTATCATGCCTCTGCCAATGGTGTATCCCAGATATTTTACTTCCTCCATGCCTAGACAACACTTTTTTGGGTTGGCTGTCAAACCTGCCTTATAGATGGAGTCCAACACTGCTTGTACCCTGGGTAAGTGAGACTGCCAATCAGGACTATGAATGACCACGTCATCCAGATAAGCAGCCGCATACCGTCTATGGGGCCTTAGAATCCTGTCCATCATTCTTTGGAAGGTAACAGGTGCCCCATGTAGCCCGAAGGGCAACATCTTGTACTGAAACAAGCCCTCTGGCGCTGAAAAAGCTGTCTTTTGTTTGGCGCTCTCGGTTAACGGTACTTGCCAATACCCTTTGGTTAGGTCAAGAGTGGTTAAATACCTTGCCGTCCCTAGTCTCTCAATCAGTTCATCCACTCTTGGCATCGAGTAGGCATCGAATTTTGAAACACTGTTCAACTTTCGGAAGTCATTGCAGAAACGCACACTCCCGTCGGGCTTTGGAATCAACACAATGGGACTTGACCATTCACTATGTGATTCTTCAATAACCCCTAACTCTAGCATATTTTTAATTTCTTTCGACACCGATTCTCTTTGTGCTTCTGATAACCTATAGGGCTTTAGATTAACTTTAACCCCTGGGTCAGTGATTATGTCATGTTTAATGACCGAGGCTTTCCCAGGTACGTCAGAGAACAGAACCCTATTTCTGATCAGAAACTCCTTGACCTCTTGTTGTTGAATTGCCGACAGGGTTTTTGCCACTGTCACTTCGGGAACTAAGGGCCCTGGATTTACTGGAGGGGCTCGGACGGCCGACAGTACCGTTCTATCTTTCCAGGGCTTTAACAGATTTATATGGTATATCTGTTCCGGCTTTCTTTTCCCCGGCTGGTAAACTTTGTAATTGACCTGTCCCACTCTTTCTAAGATTTCAAAGGGCCCTTGCCATTTAGCCAAAAGTTTATTTTCCACAGTGGGAACCAACACTAACACTCTGTCCCCAGAAGCAAAGCTGCGTAACCGAGCATTGCGGTTGTATACCCTCTGCTGTGCCTGTTGAGCCTGTTCCAGGTGCTCTCTCACTATCGGCACTACCGCAGCAATTCTCTCCTGCATTTGAGAAACATGCTCAATCACCGTTTTGTAAGGACTAGACTGCCCCTCCCATGTCTCTTTGGCAATGTCTAGTAACCCCCTTGGGTGTCGCCCATACAACAAGTCGAAGGGTGAAAACCCGGTGGAGGACTGGGGAACCTCCCTTATGGCCAACAATATATACGGCAATAAGTAATCCCAATCCCTACCATCCTTGTCGACCACTTTCCTAAGCATGTGTTTTAACGTCTTGTTAAACCTCTCGACCAGCCCATCGGTTTGGGGGTGATAAACCGAAGTTCTTAACTGTTCAATTTTGAACAGGCGGCATAACTCTTTCATGACTTTTGACATAAACGGTGTACCCTGGTCAGTTAGTATTTCCTTAGGTATACCCAGCCTGCTAAAGACATGAACTAGCTCTCTGGCAATGGTCTTGGTTGACATATTGCGCAACGGGATCGCTTCCGGGTACCTGGTAGCGTAATCCATTATGACCAGAATATACTGGTGTCCCCTGGCAGACTTCATTAAGGGTCCAACCAAATCCATCGCTATTCTTTCAAACGGCACCTCTATAATAGGCAATGGAACTAGTGGACCCTTAAAATGTGGTCTGGGAGCATGATACTGACACTCAGGGCAGGATGCACAAAAGTCAGATACCTCTTTATGGAGCCCGGGCCAGAAAAACCTCTGCATTATTCGCTCAGTGGTTTTCTCTACCCCTAGATGGCCTGCCGTTATATGACCATGGGCCAGATCCAACACTGTTCTTCTGTAGGCTTTGGGAACTATTAGTTGTTCCACAATATCTTCCCCCTTCTTAGTCACCTGATATAACAAATCCTGACACATTGCCATGTGGGGATAGGACAAAGGACTATCAGGGTCTACGGGTTTACCATCAACTACTTTTACATTCTCCCTGGCTTTTACCAAAGTAGGGTCATTCAACTGCTCCACGGCAAAGACCTCTCTTCTGACCTCTAAATAAGGCAGACGATCAACTGGCCCAACAACACTTCCCACCTCAGGGGGAGGCACATCAGTTGGCGGGCCACCGTCACGCTCCGCATTCTCTAGTTCGCCAATCATAGTAGAAAAAGGGAATAACTCTGACTCAGAAGAAACTTCCTCCTCCACTACATCGACAACCTTCTCAAATGGATCGGTGTTGTTCACTTCTGGAACAAAACGGCTTTCCCACAACTTCCAGAAGTGAGCAAAGTCTCTCCCCAATATTGCATCGTACATCAGACCATGCACCAAACCCACAGAAACTATAGCAGAACCACATAGTGTCTCGATGTTCACCTCGGCAGTAACATAATATCGAGTATCCCCATGTATGCAGGTCACACCAACAGTTTTCCCCTTACGCCTCAAGGGGTTCACCAGCTCAGCTTTCATAAGAGTCACCAAGCTACCAGAGTCTAACAGTGCCTCTACTCGGTTGCTATCTACAGTGAGTACACACATGTGCTTATCAGTCTCAGCCTGCCGGTCAGCCGTACAGGCTGTCTGTGCAAAGAAAGACCCCCTGCGGTAGACATGAGCAGTATCACATTGCATAGGTTCAGTTGTAAGTGAACAATTAGCGGCAATATGTGTTTTCTCCACATCGGAAACACTGAGTCATATTAATGTCTAGTCGTTTACGGGGCAAGAACCTTCCTGGCCTGGCAGGCCTGTCTCCAGGTTCTACACCCTCAGTCTTAGGTACATTCCACCGCCCAGCACCCTTCTCCCCTGGAACAGTCTTACCAGTGTCTGTGGGAGTTCGCCGGTACGCCATCGGGGCTCGGTGGGGCATACTCATCAGCTCCTCAGCCGCCACGTACCTCTCCACCAGCTCGACCAACTGGTCCGTGGACTTAGGGTCTGCATGGCTCACTCACTTGCGTAGAGTCGCGAGTAACGATCGCAGGTACCGGTCCATCACGACCCTTTCCACGATCTGTGGTCCCGTCAGCGTCTTGGGCTGTAGCCATTTTGAGGACAGATGGACGAGGTCATGCATCTGTGAACGTGGAGGCTTGTCCATATGGAACTCCCAGCGGTGGACCCGTTGGGCACGAACAAAGGTGGTGACTCCCAAGCGAGTTAGGATCTCCTGTTTTAGTTTTTTATAGTCCTTGGCATCAGCCAGGCATAAGTCGAAATAGGCCTTTTGTGGCTCCCCAAACAAAAAAGGTGCCACCAGACTTGCCCACTGCTCCTTGGGCCAACTCTCCCTTTCGGCCGTTCTTTCAAATGCGGCGAGATAGGCCTCCACATCATCGCCCGAAGTCATCTTTTGGAGGAAGTGACTGGCTCGTACGGAGTGAGTGGTGGTGGGAGGACCCGTATTAACATCTCTGGGCCGGGTGACCAGGTGCTGTACCACCTCTTTTATGGCCTGGCTGTTTTCCGCTAAGGCCTGGCGGGCTTCCTCGATGGCAACCTGTTGTTGCCTCTGGGCTGTCTCCAAGGCCAACAGTTGCACCCTGGTGGATTCCTGCAGAGCCCTGGTAGATTCCTGCTGAACTGCTGTAGCTTGGAGCAAGGCCTTAATAATGTCCTCCATTTTGTCCTGGGGTGTAGGTCGGAAGCTGAACCTTGCCTCTCTGAGCACTGGCTGACGCCTCCTCTATGGGACTCCAAGGACACAGCGTTATTTCCACACTCACAAATTGGGGTGTCTGTCCCTTTAATTTTTAAACGGAAAGTTTTCCTCTTGCTGCAACTTCAGTGTGTGTGAATGCCCGCATTCTCCACCATATTGTGACACAGTCAGATTAGGGGTCCCTCTCCTGGGTAGAGGTCTCCTTCCTTACACACACAGCAGCTGGGAAACAGTACGCCAGTCTGGATTTGAGTACAAGCTGGTCGGCGCCAGTCTTTATTGTGCAAAAACAGAAACAACAAAAAGAAACCATAAACATAAATCCTAGCCCTGGCTGGGCTCTAACTTTACAGGTGGTTCCCTCACTACCAGATCCTGGCAGGGCCTAATGCCCTCACCAGCAACAAAGGCACAGCACAACACTCACGGATAGGTTTTCAAGTGTCTCTGAGCAAACTCCCTGTCTGCTCTCCCAGGTGAGACACTCAGCCCTAAACACACTAGGCTTATATTGGCCACTCTCAGGTGGAAACCCTAACAAGCCTGTTACCAGGCTGCAAGGCCCAAAACCTGGAGTGGCCGTGGGTGGAGCCCTCCCTCTCCTCTCACCCACAACCCCCAGGTCCCAAACCAGCTTTTCAAAAAGCCGAGACTCAAGCCTGCTACACTGCTTGTACTCCCGTTTCTTCTTGCATCAAGAGTTTTTGACCATATTGAACTTTTTGACCCCCTGGGTGCACCACCAACTAATTTTGGATTGAAGATAGATTTCTGTGTATAGGTGACTACATTACTATTGGTTTCTTTTCATACAATTATACACTGAACTTATTCCTGTGCAGAATCTCCTTTCCATTTTCCCCTCTCCCTTACATTTTGATACTCCCGTTTCTGTAAAAATCCTCGAGTCCGCCATTAGTGAATGCTGAAGACCAGGGGAGTCTGTCATTGACTTCCACCTTGTTTCCTACATGTGATGTCATGGCTCATTTAACGCTCATACAGCGCAGCATTTTGCTTGACAAAAGTGCAATAAAACACTGAAATGTTCCATTACAGCATCAGTGTGATGTAATTTAAGTTTTTGAGACCGGTGCCATCGCCCGTTTGCATGTGTATTTCTATATAGATAGCGGGCACCACCCAAAATCTTGCCTAGGGCACCAAATTGGCTAGGGCCGGCTCTGCTCTATCTTCTTTGTTTCTGTCGCCAATTTACTATGTGTACCTATCTTTACCTGTCTCCCCCACTTCCCCGCCCAAACCTCCAATCTCCTACCCCCACCGGTGTGGCACTCAACAATTTACTTAAACTTGACTACTTGGCCCCCCAGATGCAATAATTGCCCACCCCCGATCAAGTGTAATCAAACTGACCTGCGTTGGGCATTAAGTGTGCCTCATAATGTGCAGTGTACTATGAGGTCTGATCCATGCATAGTATCACAAGTTAGTTTACTAACATATGCAGTGTCTGATTGTGATAAGCTCCGCAACCATTGAACCGATTGTGTTGCGTTTTTCAGCATTGTGTAGGTAATTTTCTCAGGCAGGTTTTAGGCTAAGGATCATCACGATAAGTCGTCATGGGGCTGTGGGTGGGGCCGCATGGGGAGGGGTCAGCCCCACCCACTGCTCTCGGCAAGTCTAAATTATTTTCAGCCCTATGCTCCAGAAGAGCTTTTGCTGTGAGCAATGAGAGAAGTCCTGAGCCTGCAGTAAAGAGGACAGTTTCCACCTGAGGAGACCCATTGAAAAAGTGCTGGTTTACCTGCTGTTCAGGGACCCGTTCTGTATAAATTTGAGGTGAATTAAATGCTATTTGTTTTGTTTTGTATCAGAATAAATAACCCTGACAATTCAACAACAAAGCAAAAAAAAAAAAAAAAACGATTACTGGTTTATTCCATGCTTTGTCAGAGCTCGTATCTATTTTATTTTCTGCCAGAACATAAATAACATGAATAACAGTTTTTCCTGTTGGTATTTCATCTCTCTCCCTCAGGAGTTAGAGTACAGATTCCTCCTGTTTTGGAACACTGCCTCAAACATGATAGATTAGTGTTCTTAAAATGTTCCAAATCAGAAAAGGGGTCACAACATCTCTGCTGTAATTCATATCAGGCTGACAAAGTCCTCTTTGGTTCTACAGTAAGTGGAATAAATTTCAACTATAAGTCTAGCAGTTTAATTATTCTTTTTTTGTTCACTGTGGGAATACAGACTGATATGGAAATCCATGGTGGTTTTCACCCCTTCAATATCCTCTTATTGCGTTTTTTAATAGTTTTTTAATAGGCACATTAAATCATAAAAAGAACGGGAAACCATTATTATTTCTAGGTCCTGTGGCAGGCTTTTCTATTGCTAAAGATGTGTCCAACCCATTTAAATGAAGTTTCCTAGATTTTCTGTCTTTTCATCAGACGTTACTCTGACATATTCATCATCGGAATAATTAAGTATCCAACTCGCCGCAATTTGCAGCGGTGGATACTTCACTACCGGAGTAATTCAGTATTACTCTGGTATGGGGACAGCTACTCCGACAAAAACAGCTATTGCCGCGATCCCTAATACCACTGACGATTCGGCGGACCGCACATGTGTACCATGAGTTCCCGTATGCACAGAAATCCAGGACAAGCAGTGCGGAGAGATCTGATCGGATTACTCTTCGCAGACCCCAGACCTCCTTCCCATAGGAAGGAGCACGGTGTTGTTCGCGCAGGCAAACTCAGAAAGCAGACCGTTTTGCTGAATACTAGGCGGCCCCGAATGAGCTTGTTATCAAAAAGATGCGGTAAATAGCGTTTCCGCGTGTGTAATGGTCCCATAAAGGATGATGAGCAGGCACCTTGGTGTGGAAAGTGTGCAAATACAGTCACAGGGCTTAGATACATGGCTTCCAGGTGGCCATCATGCTTTCATCAACTGGATGGGCCATGGCTGTTGCAGTTTGCAAACTTTGATCCATGTACAGAAGCAGATTCATAGATGGAAAAGTACATTCATTTGCAAAGACAAATTCTTTCAAGTCCTCCATTTATTTTTAATTCTAATGGTGCATACACACGATCAGATTTTTCCTTCAGATATGGACGATAACGATTTAAAAATCGTTCAGTCGTTCATATCTGAAGGAAAATCGTTCATATCTGACATGCCTGAACGATGGACGATCAACGATCCGCGTTCCCGTTTGTCAGATAACGATATCTGACATCTGATGGGTTTGCAGTCAGACTTGGACGATTCCATTCATTTTAATGCAGTCAAAAATCGTTCAAATCGTTCAAATCGTTCAAAACTTTGGTCAAATCGTTCAAATCGTTTAGTCGTTCAGTCGTTCATCTGACAAATCTGACAAGTCTGACAAATCTGACCGTGTGTACGCTCCATTAAACCTCTAACAGATGACTAGCTTTAACGGGATAGATCACTATATAGACTTCAGCTACTGTAGCATAACACCAGCTGCTGTTGAATCTCTAATTAGATGACTTTCCTTAAAGTCAGACAAGTTCTGATTTATCACTTAAAATCGTGTATGGGGAAATGAGACAGTTACAAAAAGGTTATTTACTGCTTAATTACTGGAATATTACATGTAGCGGAGGTTGTTGTACAAAACATATTTGTCCGCCCACATTTGCAGTTTCAGCCCCGTCATTCTTTAAAAAAATAATTTTGATGCTTAAGAGAAGACTGTACACCAGGGGTCTTCAACCTTTAAGACAGTGTGTGCCACATTAAAAAATTAAAGGAAGCCCGAGGGCTACTAAGCTATACTTCGGTATTTAGACTCTGCCCACTCCTCACACAATTATGTCCCATAACTACCCCCTCCTGCAATATTAATCGGATCCCAGAATGGGCCCCCCTCCTCCCACAATTATAATTATGCCCCACAACTCCCTCCTCCTCCTCCTCCATTAATTATGTCAGATAGTTGCGCCCATCCTTAAACAATTATGTCCCATAACTGCCCCCCTCTATAGTGCCCCCAGTAGTGGTCCCCCTATGCAGTGCCCCCAGTAGTAGTCCCCCCTATGCAGTGCCCCCTAAGCAGTGCCAGTGCCCCTTACATATATAGGACAAAGACACAACCCCCCTCCCAAAAAAACCCCACATTACCTGAATCCCCGCTCCTGCGTCCGCCGCTATCCATTCCTCCGTCCTCCCGGCCCGCTCTGCACCATGGGAGAGATGTCATGACGTCTTTCCCTTCCCCTACTGCGGGAGTCGGAAGGTAGAGCTCATGAGTGATCTCTAGCACGGCTCCGGCCGTGGGCGCAGCAGCCAATGAGAGCCTGTCTGACTCTCATTGGCTGCTAATAGAAACAGACCGCTGCCGGGTAGTATGAGTGTACTACCCGATGGCGGTGTGCTTGTTACTGTGTAGTGCAGACTGTACTCACTGCGGTCCACACTACACTAACTAAAACGGACCTGGATCCCACCACTGGAGAGAGGTTGACCATCGGCAGGCCACGGGGAATAGCTCCACGGGCAACCTGTGGCCTGCGGGCCACTGGTTGAAGACCCCTGCTGTACACCAAAACATTGACAATCATGCTGTAGTTGGAAATATACATCACAAGGAAACAAACAAAGCCAAAACACATTTTAAAACATGTAAGAGATTATTCAGGTGAAACTAAAGCAATGTAATACAATATTTACTAATCAGTAAATAGACTGGTAGGTAATAGATTTACACACATATCCCAGAGTTGAGCAACAACTTCTACCTGAAACCGCATACACACTAGACGATTTTTATGAACGATATGGACAATAACGATATTGTTTAATGACATATCGTTCAGTGTGTATGCAGTGAAAGACCAACGATGCGTGCTCCCGCGGGTCATTAACAATGTCTTTTGTCGTCCGTACATGCAGGCCAATCTGGCAATATTATCAAGAATTACCTGTTCAGAGATGTGGCAGGATTACTTCACTGAAAGATATCTATCAGTGTGTACGGAATCAGTATGAAATACCGCCGGCCCTAAGGCCGGCGTTTCGATTCCTGGTAGTGACAGCCCGACAAATGCAGAGATCCCGGCAGCGGAAGCCCGACAGCGCTGGAAATCCCGATCGTGGATAGGTAAGTACTAACTAACCTAACCCTAACCTCCCCCCAAGTGCCTAACCCTAACCCCCCCTTCCCTGCTGCCTAAACCTAAGTCCCCCCCGGGGGTGCCTAACCCTAAGTCCCCCCCCGGGGCTGCCTAACCTTACCCTCCCTCCCCCTAGCCTAACCCTAACACTCCCAGGGGAGTTACCTAACCCTAAGTCCCCCCCCCGGGCATCCCTTCGATTGGGATGCCGGGCGCCTGTCTCCCGGCATCGGGGAAATGTCAGGCATCTACATCTAGATGCCCGGCATTTCATCCCTCGCCAGGATGTGACAGTCGGGAAGCCGGCTGACGGTATTAAGGCGGCCGGCTTCCCAATTGTATACCGTGTGTACACCCAATATCGTGTGTCCTGCACTACAGAGAGTTCAAGGGAATTCTTTCACCAATATCGTTGATACAGCACATCGTCTAGTGTGTATGAGCCAGTCAATAGAACTGCTTTTTTATTAAGGTGCCTATTCATTATCAAGGTGCAATAGTCCTCCTCTTAATTAATACCCCTTTCAGACAGAAATCCAAATTACCGGGTTACACATTTCAACCCGGTAATTTGGTGATTTACACAGGACCTTTTTCTGTCTGAAAGGGTCATCCCGGGTCTAAATTCCTCTGGACTTCAACCCAGGAATTTACCTGGGTCGGAGACATGGGAATTTAGTCCCGGGTTGACCCTCTCAGACAGAAGAAATACCCGTGTAAATCAGCAAATTACCAGGTTGTAATTTGCTCTCCTGTCTGAAGGAGTGTAGAGACAGGGGGGGGTCATTCAGACCTGCTCGCGAGCGCATGACGCTCGCAAGCGGGTCGATGTTGCCCCACTGCGCATGACGGAGGGAGCCCGGATAGCGACGGGCTCTCCGTCACTCCGGGTCTCGCACCAAAGGGGGCGTGCTGTCGATGTTGATTGACAGCACGCCCCCTTTGGTGGGCGTGCTGGGGGCGTGGCTGCCAGACGGAGGTGTTCCCATGGGAACGCCAACCGTCTGAAGCCTGCCCCACTGACATCACTAGTGATGTCAGTGGGAGTGATTTTGGCTCTGATAGAACCAAAATCACTCCAGGGCTTGTGGCTGGGAAACCCGACCGCAGGGTCTCCGTCGCAATCCCGATGGTCGCGATGGTCTTGACCATTGCGACCATCATCATGGACGCTTGCATAAGCTGTGGGTGGTCACCCACAGCTGTGCGAGCGTCCAGAAGGACGCTCCATTTTCATGGAGGAGGGCCCTGATTCAGAGCGAGCGCTCTGGTCAGAGCGTTCGGCTCTGAATCAGGCCCAGAGAATGGAAAAACAACCCGGTACGCAAAAGTCAGGAAAAATCCGGGTTTTTTTGTCATTTTCTGTCTGAAAGTGGTATAAGTGTCTATGTTGGTGGATACCAAAGTAACGGAGCAATTCAGCATTGTTCTGCTACAGCTGCTCTGAAAGGCAGCTGTCCTCTGATCCCTAGCACTGTCCCTTTCACTGATAATAAGTAGCAGTGAAAGTTTACACTGACGGGAAGTGTAAATGTGCATGCATGAACTAGTTCACAAGTGCCCACAGAAAGGGCCAGGGGAGGTGGAGAGATCCGAATGGAAAGCAGTAAACTTCACTGTTATGGCAAGACATGTTTTCAGGCTTCAGTACTCTCACTTTGCTACATCACTACAACAAATGTTTAGTTTGTGGGTGTCTGTGCGCTGGCGAGGGGGGTGCAGTGAGCCCCTTCAGCCCGGCGCATAACCAGTGGGGGGCGCGATCAGCTTGATTGCTCCCCCCACAGGCATATGAGACTGCTGTGGGTGCTTCTTAGCAGCCGCGAGCAATCTCCCAGTGCAGCCCAGCACACAGCAGCGTGTGCTGGTCTGCTGTGATTTTAGAGAAGTGGGGAGTGGTGCCAGACCTGGGCCCCCGCCAGGCCCTTCCAGCAAGCCCGGGCCCAGGTAATTAGTACCCGCTCCCCCCCCCCCTCTCGGCGCCCCTGCCTGAACCTCTCATTAATAGTGATGTAATGTATTTTCCATAAGGTAAATTTTATTTTAAACTCCCTTTTGAGTGTCTTCTTTTCTAAATACTTTATATATGTATATATAATACAGCCATGGCCAAAAGTTTTGAGAATGACATAAGTATTGCTTTTCACAAAGTTAGCTGCCTCAGTGTTTTTAGACCTTTTTGTCAGATGTTACTATGGTATACTAAAGTAACATTACAAGTATTTCATAAGTGTCAAAGGCTTTTATTGACAATTATAATAAGTTTATGCAAAGAGTCAATATTTGCAGTGTTGACCCTTCTTTTTCAAGACCTCTGCAATTCATCCTGGCATGCTGTCAATCAACTTCTGGGCCCCATACTGACTGATGGCCGCCCATTCTTGCCTAATCAATGCTTGGAGTTTTTCAGAATTTGTGGGGTTTTGTTTGTCCACCCGCCTATTGAGCATTGACCACAAGTTTTCAATGGGATTAAGGTCTGGGGAGTTTCCTGGCCTTGGACTAAAAATTTCAATGTTTTGTTCCCTGAGCCACTTAGTTATCACTTTTGCCTTATGGCAAGGTGCTCCATCATACTGGAAAAGGCATTGTTAGTCACCAAACTGTTCTTGGATGGTTGGGAGAAGTTGCTCTTGGATGATGTTTTGGTACCATTCTTTATTCATGGCTGTGTTCGTAGGCAAAATTGTGAGTGATCCCACTCCCTTGGCTGAGAAGCAACCACACACATGAATGGTCTCTGGATGCTTTACTGTTGGCATGACACCGGACTGATGGTAGCGCTCACCTTTCCTTCTCTCCGGGACTCCCCCCTGACGACCCAGATTGTCTGCAGCCCTAAGGAGCTGGTTAGGGCTAGCAGAAAGGCAGAGTAGTGGCTGCCTCCTGGAAGCCACTCTCTGCTCACAGCAGCCCGGACTGGCAGTCCCAGAGGGAGGAGACACCTCCCCTTGGGGCTGCGGTTTGTATATGTGACTGGCAGGTGACGCTTCCAGTAGGAAGCCACTGCCAGTCACACAGTGTAGCCAGTGCACTGCCACTGACGAAGGTGGTGGATTTTACTGGGGGGGGGGGAGGAGAGAGAGAGAGAGTGTTTTGTAGATGATGGTGGCACGCATAACAGACCTACATCATATATCTCAATGATTCCGTATCTATCGACTTTCTGTGAATTGCTTCAGTATCCAGCATGAGGAGAGGGGTTGGTGTTAGAGAGAGACAGAGGAAAGAGAGGCGAAAGTGAGGGAAAACAGCCTACAGGTCCATAGTTGCAGTATAATATAATACACTTCAAATGATTAAATTGTGAGTACACATAGGATGCATTATAGATAGTCATAAAAATGGCATCATTAAGCCAGTGTTAAATTATGTGAGAAAACAGTAGTGTGACAATCCACTGATCAGTTTCCGTGGTCTGGACTGATGACCACCTAGTAGATGATTTCGCAATAATGGTATGTCATATCCAGATAAATATGATTTTGAGAAGTGATAAGAATAGGCCCCTGTGTCTGAATATCATATTATACAGTACATTGGAGCACAGTTAGAAGCTGGGATGGGTATGGAATGCCGGCGTTCGGGATGCAGGCGGTCAGAACCCCGACGCCGGCATCCCGACAGGGTTAGAGTACCGACACATTTTCAGTTGTTATGCTAACCCTCCCCCTCTCTTTACCCTAATCCCCCCCCCCGCCACCTGGGTGCCTCACCCTAACCTCCCCCCCAGTGCCTAACCTAACCTCCCGCTTCCTATTTTCTAACCCTGTAAACTATTCCTATGTGAATTTTCAAGTCAATTGATTCAAAGGTTTGGCCGCGATTGAGCAACAAACATACATTTCATTTTTTAGATATTAAGTAGGGATAGAGATTAGTAAGGAATGGGATACACAGTTTCCGGCAATGTGCTGCATAGCAGTAACTAAGTCTGGGATTGCTTACCGTAGAACTTCGGAAAAGAGTAGCTACACATAGTAAAATCCACAATGTTTGTAGTGAATATTACTGTAAATGTCACTCAAATGTCCGCAAACAAAACCTCCTTTCAATTTCCCTCCAATGATATTTGGTAATGGACTTGCCCTGGCAATGCTGATTACACATACCTATATCTATCTATATCTATATATATCTATATATATATATATATATATATACAGTCAGGCTTCCATTGCACGCATATTGAGGAGATACTAATGCTAGTGTGCTCTGCATAAAACATATCTGAAATTCATCAGACAATAAAAAAACACATTTCAATAAAGAAAAACAGAACATTGTTGGGAGCAATAACCAATAGAATCATTGAGACTTCAATGTATATAATACATTGTACAAAATGTATGACACTATAGATATCAGCTGATGAGTAATGCTGGGCATACATGGCCAGATAAAATGCCTGTCAGACCGACAGACATTTTATCTGGCAGCCAGCCAGCCGCAGAAGTCGCCGGCATACACTGTGAGATTTCTCTCACAGTGTATTCGGCAGACATCCGCGCTCCGCCCCCGGGGGAGGAGACATTTCCCTGTTCCTTCCGTAGGAAGGAACACAGGAAATGTCTGTCTCTCGGCCGCGCTGGGCATACACTGCCCGATGCGGCCGACAGTTTACCGGGTAAATATCGCATCGGACGGGCATGCTGGACAATCCTGCATGCCCGACCGAGCAATATTTAACCCTCGGTCGCCCCCCCACACGCTACAATTATCGGGGCGATCCGCCTTATATCGGCGGATCGCCCCGATAATTGTAGCGTGTATGGCCAGCATAACATATGCAAAGTACAAAGATAAAACAAACAATGAAATGCTTAGTATAGATGTCATGGTACAAATAGTCATAAAATTTCTCTCAGCGCCCATTTATTCTGTCATCACGTGTCCCTGTTGGCTCACTTCTCTCTTGTTGCCTGCGTTGTCGGAATTTCTCAAATGTTTCCCCTCTCAGCTGCTTGTGGTTTTCCTTACGCTGAAGCTGGGACGCACTCCAGTGTGCAGCATCTTCCACAATGTAAAAGTGGTGGTCAGTTGACTATTGATATCACTCCACTGTGGCTGCAGCAAGTTGCTAAGGTATTAGGTCCACTTACTAGCTCCAGCACTTGTATTTCTTCTGTTTACACTCCCATGTACCAGTCTCTGCTTGTGTCTGACTTCACATTTGCTTCTTTTGCCTTGACCATTCTCTTTGTACTTGCGATTGTGAACTTGAGACTGTGGGGTAAATTTACTAAAGGTCTATTTTGGACGATTTTGCACTTTTGTGTGATTTGCTGTCTTGTTTTCAAATCGGAAATTTACTCAAGTCAAAACTGACGCAAAACCGACCAAATATTCGAACTTTACACCAGTTTAGAACATCGGACAAAAACTCAATACTTTCACATAGACGACAATAGAAACTGGAGATTTACTAACGGTCAATTTGTGAAACAACCAAAAACTGACAGCAAACTTGCCCAAACGATATACCTGCTTGTGGCAGATCTGTGCAGTGCTTCTGTTTGGGGAGCTTTGCCATCGGTTTTGAACTGAAAGATCAAAGCTGAAGGTATTTACAGCTACAAAAACCAACTGACATCGATGTCGTGTTTCAATTTCAACTAACTCCCAGCTAGTCATGCGAGGCAGCAGATAGAGAGCCACTGCCATGACCACCTTGGGTGGTCCCTGGTGAAGTCTGTTAGATTCTGTGCCTAAACACTGCCTGGGCTAACCATTAAAGATGAATTAAAATACAATCATCTGAGACTGTGACACAAAAATGGTCACAATCACAGC
Organism: Taudactylus pleione; assembly: GCA_031769625.1. Lineage (NCBI taxonomy): Eukaryota > Metazoa > Chordata > Amphibia > Anura > Myobatrachidae > Taudactylus > Taudactylus pleione. The sequence continues at coordinate 4,982,455 of JAUIMM010001135.1, forward strand.
TGGATATATTAGGCACACATCCCTGGGTACCTCAAGTCCCTCTCTGTCATTTAACCACACCTCTTTTACGCAGATCATTCTCCAGAGTCACTAATTATACATCAGAGCAGAATTTAACAGCACCAGAGCACCATCTGCTATTATCTTCTTTCCTTATACTCTTGTTTTGTTTTATTAAAAGCCTTACTTAGTCTTTAAATGCAAAATTGCCTTAAAACCAGCTGCAAAATCGCAGAAACTTCAGCACTGTTGGCAAATTTGGCCCCCGGTGTCTTGGGATTTCTTTGTTTTTTTTGGGGGGGGATGTTTGTTTAAACTTGGGATGCAATAGAATAAGATAAACATACTAATCCAATAAAAATTACACATACAATAACATACTCTGAAGTGCCAGAAGTCATGGGATAGCAGTATGTAAAGGTAATGGTAGGTGGCGTCATCGTACTGTGATGTCTTGGAAATGTTCACACCTGCATAGTTTGTAATCTGACATCTTGTGAGTCAGTTTGAACACTGGCTAGGCTGCTTATGGCAAGGCAACTTGAATTATCAGCGTTCGAATGGGACATGATAATAGGTGCCCGATAGATGGGACATTCCATTTCCGAAGTTGTGCGAACATTCAGCATTTCTCAATCTACGTTGTCACATTTGTACTGGGAATACCTCGGAATTACCACCCACCATGGACAATGCAGCGGCCGATCATGGGTGAGGTGCTTGATGATCATGACCAGAGGCGTCTGACCAGAAGTGTCCTTGGTAACAGACAAGCAACACTGGTTCAAATCACATCCACATTCAATGGTGGAGGTACCAGATGCATATCCAGCAGGTCAGTGCATCGTGTTTTTAGCTTCCATGGGATATGGGAGCAGAAGACCCACCAGAGTGCCCCTGTTAACAATACAACACATGACACAGCTCCTCACCTGGGCTCGTGACAACACTAGTTGGGCCCTGGAGGTCTGGCAACATGTGGCAAGGTTCAATGAGTTATGGTTCCAGTTGTTCCGGGCTGATGGTAGGCTTCCGGTGTGGCACAGTCCCCATGAGGCCATGGACAACAGTTGTCAATAAGACACCATGCAAGCTGGTGGTCATTCCATAATGGTGTGAGGTGTGTTCACGTGGAATGGGCTGGGTCCGCTGATCTGCCTGAACACGTCATTGACTGACAATCGATACGTTGCATTGTGTGATGAGCATTTGCAGCCCTTCACGGACTTCATGGAATATTCCAGAAGGCTAATACACCGTGTCATCAGTCCAAGTTGTCCAAAATTAGTACAAGGAGCATTCTGGTGAGTTCTGACAAATGGTGTGGCCACCACATTTGACCGACATGAACCCAATGAGCATTTATGGGACGTGGCGAAGAGGTCCATTCGCACCCAAGATCCTGCACCTACAAACATCAGAGAAGCTATCCAGACGGCATGGCTCAACATTTCTCCAGAGGTCCTCTGTCCACTTGTGGAATCAATGCCACATTGATTTGCTGCACTTAGAGGTTGTCCTACACGATACTAGGTATTTATCCCATGACATTTGGCAATGTACAATGGTACCATGGGGCTTCAAGCTTTACTAGGGAAAAATCTTTAGTTCCTAGAGGACATCCAAGAAGTGCTGGATTTCACACTAGGCACATTCCTAGGGGTGCCAATACCTGAGTCTTTCACATTAGTCCCTCTGCATCAGAGCTTGCCAGTGCCCCATTTCAGCCGCTGCTATTTGGACACAGAATAAAGATTACATCCCTCGTGATGCATCAGGAAGAGACTCAGGAGGGCGTGCATGTGCGGACCAGAAACCCGGAAGATTAGGTTGATATTGGGTAGAGTATGGGATCATTCGTATGTGCAATCCGGAAACCAAAAGACAGGTAGCTGGGGGGGACAGAGGGCCTAATTCAGACCCGCTCGCAAGTGGGTCGATGTTGGCCCAGTGCGCATGCTCATGACGGAGGCGGCTCAGTCGTGCACATGCGCGAGAACCAGATAGCGACGGGCAAGCCGTCACTCCGGGTCTCGCTACAAAGGGGGCATGCTGTCGATGGTGAGTGACAGCACGCCCCCTTTGGTGGCTGCCCAGACGGAGGCGCTCCCATGGGAACGCCTATCGTCTGGGGCCAGCCCCACTGACATCACAAGTGATGTCAGTGGGAGTGCTCTAGGTTCTGATAGAGCCGAAAGCACTCCAGGGCTTGCGGCAACGAGACCCTACCACAAGGGTCTCGTCGCAAGCCTGATGGTTGCGATGGTCTTGACCATCACGACTATATTCCTGGCCGCTCGCTATAGCTGTGGGTGGTCACCCACAGCTATACGAGCAGCCAGGAGGCGGCTCTAAAAATGAAGAAGGATGGCCCTGATTCAGAGCGAGCGCTCTGTCAGAGCGTCCGGCTCTGAATCAGGGCCCCAGTTTCATCAGAATCCCGGGGAGGGGGGGGGGGCACAGTACACCCAATAATATTGTGCCTAGGGCAGCCTGACCCCTAAATCTGCCCCTGCATAAAAGCCTTTAATTTTTCCACCAGATCGACAATAAAGACATAGAGAATGTAAATATCAGCCGCAGTGTTGTTGCATGTCCACCACGTATAGGAAATAAAAGAGCAAAAATAATGTAATCTCACATGAAAAAAATACATACCGTAATTGTAATTTATTGCTCCCATATCCAGTACATTTAAGCCTGCAATGTCACCATAACAAATAGAGGTGTGCATGGACCCCTGTGTTTTTGTTTTGGATTTTTTTTTAAATTATAAAAACAGCTGAAATTATGTAACTCCGACCTGTTTTCGTTCCTATAGAATTATTATTAACATCAATACCAGTCATTTCCAGTCAGTTTTGACCACCTCACAGCACCTGAAATCATGAGCGAGGGGCTTTGATTACTGTCTGTTTTCTTTTTTCATAAACCTCTTTTAGGCAATAAGCAATATAAAAATGCTACAGTGCACTATCCTTTATTAAAATGACTAATAAAAAAGTAAAAAATACTCAGAAATCTGAATTCCACACTAAGGGGCCGTAGTCAGCCGCAGTTACACCCTCATTGCATGCAAGTAACTAAGGGCCTGATTCAGGAGTGCACATTAGTGGTCTGCTGATTGCAGATTCAAGATTAATGGGTATCTGCACATGCGCAGGACCCATTCTGCGATCTCACACGCAGTCCAGCAGAAGACTGTCAGTGATTGACAGTCTGCTGCCGCTTCTGGGAGTGATATTCGCCAATGTACTATAGTTGTACGTATCTATACGACCACACCACCCTTATTTATCATATGCTTGGTTTCATAGCTGTCATCATTATCATCAGTGTGCACTAGCAATAGTTCTATACTAAGTGCAAGAGATCTGTCTCAAAATAGTCAGAACCAGTGGCGGGCTGGGCCGGGGGGCAGGGTGCCATATGCCCCCTGGGCCGGTAGACTTTTGCCTCAGTGAGGGCCGGTATCATATGACTGACGGCCGGGTGACAGGCAGAAAGTGCTCTCAGTCGCTCCGACTATAGCAGCATCAGCGCGGCTGGGCAGCATTCTCTGCCTGTTACCGGCCTGTCTGTCACCCTATGTAGCCTGTGGCTGCACACTGAGCAGCGCTCCTTCCGAGGCCCCTCCGCTGCAGGAGCTGTGCAGCTACCTCTGTGTCCTCTGTCCCTTCCCTCGGGCTCCTTCCTCTCCCCGGCTAAGGCCCCGCCCCCTCACCGGAAGGCCCCGCCCCCTCTCCTACCCTGACTGACTATATTAATCCATCACCTCCCGACCATGTGGAAGACCCCGCCCCCTCACCACGAGTCTCCGCCCCTTCACTGGTCTATCCTGTATGTGTGATCTCTTCCTGTACCCTGGAGCTCCGCAGGGACCAGAGACAGAGCAGCCTTCCAGGCAGGTAAGTGCCAGTGGAGGTGTACATGTTTAAATGACATTTGAGAGGCAAGGGGGGTGTTGGAATACAATGGGGGGCTGTAGTTATTTTTATCTTTGGGGGGATGGGGTGTTTTAATACTGTCGGTGCTGGGGGTGATGTAATAATGTGTGTGAATGTGGGGGGGGTATTATTATTGTGTGTGAGGGCTACTGTATATTCATAATACCTGTGTTATATGTGGGTCACTGATGATTTCTGCATAATCTGGTGATTACTGCGTTATCTGGCAGCCATTACAATGCTCCCTGATCAGGTGGTCACTGAGAACCTCTCTGCATTATATGGCAGTCACTGCGACACTCCCTGATCTGATGGTCCCTACGAACCTCTCTGCATTATATGGCAGTCACTGCGACACTCCCTGATCTGATGGTTACTGCGAACCTCTCTGCATTATATGGCAGTCACTGCGACACTCCCTGATCTGATGGTCCCTGCGAACCTCTCTGCATTATATGGCAGTCACTGCGACACTCCCTGATCTGATGGTCCCTACGAACCTCTCTGCATTATATGGCAGTCACTGCGACACTCCCTAATCTGGCTGTCACTGCAACCTCTCTGCATAATAATGTCACTGCGACACTCCCTGATCTGATGGTACCTGCGAACCTCTCTGCATTATATGGCAGTCACTGCGACACTCCCTGATCTGATGGTCCCTACGAACCTCTCTGCATTATATGGCAGTCACTGCGATATTCCCTGATCTGATGGTCCCTGCGAACCTCTCTGCATTATATGGCAGTCACTGCGATATTCCCTGATCTGATGGTCCCTGCGAACCTCTCTGCATTATATGGCAGTCACTGCGACACTCCCTGATCTGATGGTCCCTACGAACCTCTCTGCCTTATATGGCAGTCACTGCGATATTCCCTGATCTGATGGTCCCTGCGAACCTCTCTGCATTATATGGCAGTCACTGCGACACTCCCTGATCTGATGGTCCCTACGAACCTCTCTGCATTATATGGCAGTCACTGCGATATTCCCTTATCTGATGGTCCCTGCGAACCTCTCTGCATTATATGGCAGTCACTGCGATATTCCCTGATCTGATGGTCCCTGCGAACCTCTCTGCATTATATGGCAGTCACTGCGACACTCCCTGATCTGATGGTCCCTGCGAATCTCTCTGCATTATATGGCAGTCAATGCGACACTCCCTGATCTGATGGTCCCTACGTACCTCTCTGTATTATATGGCAGTCACTGCGACACTCCCTGATCTGATGGTTACTGCAAACCTCTCTGCATTATAAGGCAGTCACTGCGACACTCCCTGATCTGATGGTTACTGCAAACCTCTCTGCATTATATGGCACATCACTGTGATACTCCCTAATCTGGCTGTCACTGCAAACCTCTCTACATTATATGGCAGTCACTGCGACACTCCCTGATCTGATGGTCCCTGCGAACCTCTCTGCATTATATGGCAGTCACTGCGACACTCCCTGATCTGATGGTCCCTACGAACCTCTCTGTATTATATGGCAGTCACTGCGATGCTCCCTAATCTGGCTGTCACTGCAAACCTCTCTACATTATTTAAAGCACACCCACATTAGGCACACCTTACTTACAGAGGCTATTATCATGTGTCTTTTCTCCATTGCAATGCGCTGGTGGAGAAATCGGGCTACTTACTTGTGTCTGCCCCCCAGGCCAAAAGTTGCCAGCCAGCCCCTGGTCAGAACTCTGCATACGCATCACTGTACATAGCGCGCTATTCCGTCTATGTGCCCTCAACATCTCCCAAAAAACCTAGCCTAGGTGTGAATGCTCTAGAACCATCCAGTTATGCCCCTTAAGGCACAAGTAGAGATGCAACTTAGTTGCCTGCGACTCTGAATTGCTCTTATTTGCATACATTCTGCTTTGGTGCATGAACAATGCGAAAACATGCAAGATCCGTCGACAAACTGAACTGGCATCCAACTCTTCATTGGCCTCTCTGTGGGAGAGTGTAACTCCCTCCTGGGGAATGTGAGTGGCCGCATTGCACGCTCAGAAACAAATGCGGATCTCCACCTGTATTCAGAGTCGCATGGCCCCTATCAATCTGCTTGTGTAGGTAGCTATCATTACCATCATCGCGCATGTGCCTATTTACTAAGCAGTGATAAGAGACAGAGTAAAAAGTGATAAGGTGCTAGCCAATCAGCTCCAACTGTCATCTCACAGGCTGTGTTTGAAAAAGACAGTTGGGAGCTGATTGGCTGGTACCTTATCACTTTTCACTCTGTCTCCTAACACTGCTTAGTAACTAGACCCACAAGTCTTATAACTACTGAGAGATCCGTGTGAGATCTGGCAGATTTATACACTAAACGCATACATGTCTACTCTCCTGGGAGTTGCGGGAGGCTCCCGATTTTTTGGGAAAACACCGGCACCCCTGAAAGAGTAGGCATAACTCCCGCATCCCGCCCACTTCCTAGTGAAGTGGGCAGGATGGGGATCTTTTAGGACAAATTTGTGGGTCCGTATGCAGGGGGTGGAGCTAAACAACGCAAATTGCATCATTTAGCCCAGCCCCCTCCTCACGGACTTGCAAATCGTGGGCTTTACAGCAAAGGGGACAGGGACTAATGCCAGCTGTAGCCTGGCCCCGCCCCCCGAAGCCGATATGACCTGGTTGCTCCCAGAAAAGATAAATCAAGAGTCGGTAAGTATGACTCAACACTGAATAGCTCACAATTGCGTCAACATGACCACGTCCTTGGAGCGCTTAACTTACCTGTGAGCGCCCAGCTGCTGCCCAGTTACACCCACTCTGTTGTAAGCGGAGATCCTTACTGCTTTGAATCACCCAAGTTGCATATGCTCAGCTACTGCATGGAGCATGCACAGTGCTGAATGAGCCCCATAGTTGGCAAAGGCCTGGATTTGTTACTCAGGTTAGCAATAAATATTATCGGAGGTGCAACTAGTCCTAGTTTGGTACAGGGGGCCTGACTCAGACCCGCTCGCGAGCACTATGCACTTGCAAGCGTGTTGATGGTGGCCCTGTGCGCATGCACATGATGGAGCCGGCTCCGTCGTGCGCATGCGCGAGGCCCGGACAGCGACGGGCAAACCGTCACTCCGGGTCTCGTACCAAAGGGGGCGTGCTGTTGATGTTGAGTGACAGCATGCCCCCTTTGGTGGGTGTGCCGGGGGCATGCCTGCCCAGACGGAGGTGTTCCCATGGGAAAGCCTACCTTCTGGGGCCGGCCCCACTGACATCACAAGTGATGTCAGTGGGAGTGACTTCGGCTCTGATATAGCCGAAAGCACTCCAGGGATTGCGGCAACGAGACCCTACCACAAGGGTCTCGTCGCAAGTCCGATGGTCGCGATGGTCTTGACCATTGCGACCATCTTCCTGGCCGCTCGCTATAGCTGTGGGTGGTCACCCACAGCTATGCGAGCGGGCAGGAGGCCGCTCTAAAAAACAAGAAGGCCGGCCCTGATTCAGAGCGAGCGCTCTGTCAGAGCGTCCGGCTCTGAATCAGGGCCACGGTTCAGTATATAAATATCAAAGAGGCAACTGGGTAACAGTAGCAGAAAGCTAGATTACTACATAAGAAATCTGGCAGATGGAGCGCAAAGGCAGCACTTATAGGCAGATGACACAGTGGAGCAGAGGAGATGTAGAACAAGGAACTTGGAGATACATCAGGCAATGGAAGATATTTGACATAAAAAACTAGAAAATTAACTGTCCGGTATCTAGGGTGGCTTAGGGGTTTATTCATTATCACTTAATTTCTACAAAAGCAGTAGTATGGAGACCTAAATTCATCAAGCTCCAAAAATACAATATTCGGATGGCGTTTGCTCTAACACACATGTTCTTTCCCATAGGAGCAGGTTGCAAAGAGGCTCCGCCTCTGTCTGGCTCCGGACGCCGGGGCTTTGTTTGCCTGCGTGACCTCGAGTCAGACTCAGCAGTGCTAAGTTTTGCTGTTCCAAAAGTAGCAGTGGAAACATTCAGGGAGTCAGCTGATTTTCAGATCAGCTGTCTCCAGAGCAATGATGAATTGCTACTGCGCTAGTTAGTATGTTAATTATAGGGGTCTGCCCAAACCCCGATAATTAACATAATGAACAGTGCTGTATCTAGAGTTTTTGATACCCTGGCCCAGAAAGAGCATTGCCACCCCCCCACCCTCCCAATTTTTCATAACAGGAACATAAGCCTTGCGTCCGAAAAAGGGATGTGGCCTCATGGGGAAGGAACATGATAAATCTGATTTGTCCTGTACAATGATGAATGGGTATCGATACCGTTGTACCAATGTTATCCAGGTTTCACTGCCAAATACAGTGTGAATCCAATGGCTGCAGTGATGATACACAGGGGTGTAGGGATGGCGGTTCCAGTGGAGCTCGAGCTCCAGGCACTAAACAGGTTAGAGGGTGCTGGCAGTGTCTGGAGTCTGACATCAAGGTCTGTCTAATCATGCTCCAGGGTCCAGCTACAGAATTGCGTCTGGCAGCGTGGTGCATGTGATGAGCGTATAATGTCACATGCATTAGAGGAGCCCGGACTTGATGACATGCAGGCGGCGCTTCTCCCTTGTATCCTGCCTAGGAGCAAGTGCTGCACAGGAGTCAGGACAGGGGAGGGCAGGAAGGCTGGCCCCATTTGAAACACTTTTGGGCCGGTATCCTGCCATCCTGAGTAATTTATCTGACAGCGGGCCGCAGGGGAGAATCGTGGATTGAGGCTGCACACTGACTTTTCCGGGTCAGCATGGCTGATCGGAGCAGAGCTGTGCTGACCAGGGACGCAGCTAGCAGGGCAGCTGGCAATGGTTTTCCTCCGGTGAGTCTGACTTACAGCTCTGCAGGCTTGGCAGCATCTTTCAGTGCTTTAAACTCCCTACTGAAAGGTCTGCTGCAGAGTTCAGATCACAGCCTAACACAGGATAGAGGAAGCGAGACATCTTTTGATGCTTCCTGCGGCTGCTTACTAAAGTTTTTGTATTGGTATTAAAAAAAATAATGCTGTGCAGCCTGTGTTGATCCCAGCAAGGGTCCCTTGGAGGGGTCTTGCTGGGATCAACACAGGAGGAGTATAATGAGAGAGAATATGTTTTTTTATGATGACGTTATTATGGTAATCATTTTGAGGAGGGGTTATTTAATGATGAGATGGCTTTGTTTTACATTGTGGGCACTAAGTTGCTCTTTATATTGTATTCTGGTCACTATTTTGTTCTGTAGAGTATGGAGGTCATTATGTTCTATGTATTATATGGTGGTCACTGATGTTCTCTGTATTATTTGGTGGTCTCTCTGTACTATATAGGAGTCACCAATGCTGTCTGTATTATACGGTGTTCACAGTTGCCATCTGTATTATATGATGGTCACTGATGCTCTCAGGCAGCTGAAATCACCGGCAAGAGTACTATAGTGGGTATATTTACTAAAGAGAGAGTTTTTAGAAGTGGAGATGTTACCCATAGCAATAAATCAGATTCTAGCTATTATCTTCTAGAAGGTGCTATAAATGTTAAGTAGAATCTGATTGGTTGCTATGGGCAACATCTACATGTCTAAAAACTCTCACTTTAGTAAAGGTGCTGGTAACACCTGGGTCAGGAATCGTTGGTTGTGGTCTGGGCTGCTATCAGAAATTGTGGGGCAGATAGCTTCACGTGTACTGTGTCCAACTGCCATGTGAGAGGTGATAGCATAATAGTATTTTGAAATGTGTGTGTTAAATAAAAGAGGATGTGACTGAAGGTGCTTGAGGAGGTGGCCAATTGTAGGGTCGACCAGGGAGGAGATAAGGGTGGCCAGGAGTTACCGGGGATAAAACAAAAGAAAGCAACAAGTGAATGATTATAAACAGAAAATTGACAGGCCCGAGCAGCGCCCCCAGCCCTGCGGTGCCTTGTGCCGTGGTACATGTTGCACCACCGTGGGTACCCTGATCCTGAGAGCTGCTGTCTGAAATAGCAGCATCCCTGGGTTTAGGTCAATATGGAGCTATATGTACAAATCCAGCAAAGAAGACTATACAAAAACAAGAAGAGGATCATCGGGAGAATGCCATTACTTTATTGTTAGTATATTCACAGGATAGTGTTTGTGAGCACTTCCCAGTATGCTGTTTCATGTTCTATTTCTGTGTTATAAAAAGCGTTAAGGGGGGTATCCATTAGGCGATTTTAGCAAGCCATTGCACGATAACGACGTCGTTATCGTGCAATAGCTTGCAAATCGCGCATGCATCGTGCATGCATCTGGCATGTTTTGGTCGGAAGCGGCCAGCGATGCGTGTGCACGCTGGTCGCTTCCGACATCGCCCGTACATGCTGGTCAACCTGACGATAAAACAAAAGAGGTTCAGCATGTGCGGGGATGAGGGATGTGCCGGGACTGGACGAGTGAACGTTCAGTCTAGGCACATCACTAGATATACAAACGAGAGCACGATTGCAATGTCGTAATCGTGCTCTCGTTTGTATATCTAGTAGTGGATACCCGCCTTTAGAGATTATATTTTTTAAACCTTTTTCATTATTATTATTATTAGTTTCATTATTATTATTATTATAATGTTTATTTGTTTATTTTCATCTTTGACATATTTCACAGAGCTGCACATTGGGATCATGACTTAGAATGAGATGAAACAGAAAAGTGGTCCTGTCCAACTGAGCTTACACTTTAAGAGGTGTGGAGAACATTTAATACATAAGGTAACAGAATAACATTTTTATCTATTGTCTCATACATGTACTTTTAGTGTACAGTGTGTCTGCTTTGCGGGTGGCTCTATAGGTGTGACTAGACATGGGATCTGATTCAGCAAGGATCGCAATTGCAAAGCTGCACACAGGCATATACTGTAGTGTGTAGTACACACAGGCATATACTGTAGTGTGTAGTGCACACAGGCAGCTTTGCAATTGCGATCCTTGCTATTATGCAAATGCAGCAGGAGGTGTATGACACCCCCTGCTACATTTGCGATCCGGGCACTGCGACGAAGGTTGCAGGCTGGGATAACCATCGCGACCATCGGTGGTCAATATTCGCGATGGTGGACGACTTTGGGCCTCCGGTTAGCTGAGTAAGTCTCAGCTTACTCAGACTAGCCGGCCTCCAAGCCCAGGACACTGCATTGATCACGGAAAATGGGGCGGACATGCCATTAAATGCCTCTGTCCAGGTCCGGACTGGCCATCGGGCTCTTCTGGCAAATGCCAGAAGGGCCAATGGCCTTAGGACCGGCTCGAGGAGGGGGGACAGAAGAGACCCCCGCCCTCCCCACTCCAAGATATCACAAAGAAGGAAGGGGAGAAGGCGTGTATGGGCCAGCGGCGGCTGGGCTGGGCTGGGAAGAGACGGGGGTGTGCCGCGAGTGCAGGGCGGACTGCCAGGGCTGATATACAGCTCCAGTCTGTCCTTGCCTCTGCCTGTCAATCAGGCAGAGGCATTTAAGGGTTTGCGTGCGACTACGAAGGACCCATTCTGCGTGCACTGCTGAATCAGGCCCCTGGTGAATAAAGACACCAGGCTTAAAATAGAGACACTACACCTGATATTTACCTTCAAGTAGGGGACGTTACCTTAATATGGACATGTTGAATTGTTGGGTCACACAATAGTGACATATGCTGGATCAGGAGAATGTTTTGCAGAAGGACATAAAATACCTATTACCATTAGTGGCCATCATTGATTGCTGTTCACATTATTGATTAAACTATTAACGTTTTATAGAGCTCAGAAGGTTAACTGTGATTATAAAGATGTTCAGAATAAAATGAGAATATTCATGTATTAAAAGGATACAGAAATGGAAAAGCTCCATCTTCCGCAGTACCAGTATGTGCTCAGGCCCGTAGTTTTACATGAAGCAAAGATGAAAATCCCATGAGTGTCATACATCACATATAAAGTTATAGCATGTCATCCTTATGCATGCAGTGTAGTTCTGGTAGGGATAATAAATGACCACACACCAGGCATGATTCAGTACCGATCGCAATTGCGGTTTGAAGCTGCAAATTTGCACGTAACGCAGCTGCGAAAATAGGCTAATGCCTAGCAAAGCTCAGCCGACATAAAGACGCCCACTGCTGCATTCTCATATCTGTCCAATGTCACTCTTCTGTGTAAACATTGGTACCATTGACGCACATCGGCCAGTCATGCAGTATTTACACCAGGTCTGACCAGCCGCAGACAATGCCCAGTGAGCCCTCATGCTGTGTATGCTATCGCAATGGCTAGTTTATGCTGGCCCATAAGACAGCGTTTAAACGGACAGACACGTCTGTGTTCTACCGACCACCCTGCCCCCTGTCACCACCCCCAAACGCTGAAAGCCTGTCACTCACTTTGCGATGGATTCCTCTGTGCGTCCCTAGTCCCTACACTTATACCCATGCACGATAAACAATCGGTCGTTGTGCATCCGTAATCGAACTTGCATTCACTACTGAATCAGCCCCGCAGACCAGACAATCAGAATTCCTGGGCCCCAACATGGTTGCTTCTTGAACCCAACAAGTCTGTGAGTTTAGCCCTGTAAACTGGTGCTTTTTGTACAGCTTGGGAGGAGGGGAAGGGGTTATCCCCTGTGTTGTTGAGCTTACTGTATTTTGGCACATTTTGGACTGGTCACATTCCAACATCAATAATCCATATCTGTAAACATTTACGCCCTACCCACACACACTGTACCTTGTTCTTTGTTATTTTTCAGAATACTTTGCATTTCCATTAATTCCATTCGGTTGCTGATGTCTCCTCGCACATCAAAAACAGATACCCAGATTCCTATAGATCAATATCTCTAATTCCCACAGATGCTAAAATTCTGGCTAGGAATCTTTCCATTTGGCTAAATACAGTTATTACTTCAATTATTCACCCTGACCAATCAGGGTTTATGCCAGGCAAGTCAACGTCGGAGAACATTAGAAGGCTACACACTCACTTGCAGGCCACCATGGGGGTCTATTTATTAACATTATTTTTACTAAAATAATGTGAAAAAGGGTGTTTTCACACCCTTTTCACATTATTTTAGTATCACCTATAGTTATTACAGGGCAATTGGAGTAGAATTCGTAAAATTCTACTCCAACCCCTAACCACTAATTTTCACTTATTTTTAGTAAGCAGATCGCATTTCCCATAATTGTAATGGGAAATGTGATCTGGCCAAAGTTACTAAAAATAAAATACCGGGGAAAGCCCTGTGATAACAACGCCACCTGGAGGTGGCGTTATCCAGGGTCTCCCCCGGTTACCGGACTCCTGCTCCGCTCTAACGTGCAGAGCAGAGCCCGGAGCCAGCCCCAGTAATCAGCTGTGTGGTCTAAACAGACCACACACTGATTCACTATAAAGAAAAAAATAAAAACTTACCTGAGTCCAGTGACCAGAGTTCGGGGCTCCGGTGATGTCCTCTCTCCGGTCATCTGGTCTCCCATGCTGCACTGGGGCCCGGTCGTCACCTGACAGGGTCCCAGTGCAGTATGGGATGTCAGCTGACCAGAGCGACAGAGGATATAACCGGAGGCCCGATAACTGCAGGTAAGTGTAATTAAGGGAGGGGGGGTCGCAGGGCGTCTGCGATCACGGGGGGCTGGGCTTAGCGATGTGGGTGGGGTTTGGCGACAGGGGGGGTAGCAGCGGCAGCCGGTCAACGCATGCGCGGGGCACTTGTCACGGTATTTTTGTCAAAAATACGGTGATAAGGCTTCGGAGGAGATTCGCAGGGACAGAGCTTTCTCGCAAGCTCTGTCCCTGCAAGGGATTTGTAGTAATTCCCTGTGATATTGCCTGAATTTGCAATGCGAATTCAGTCGGTAATATCACACTACAATCTGCACTACAAATGCGGATTGTAGTAAATAGAGCCATAGTGAGGAATCCTCCTCTGTTATTGTGTCGTTAGACGCTGCAAAAGCATTTGACTCCTTGGAGTGGCCCTTTCTGTGTGAGGCCATGCTATGTTTTGGGTTCGGGCCAGTGTTTTTGAAATGGGTAAAACTCCTGTCTACAAACTCTACTGCCAGGGTGTCAGTAAATGGGTTTATCTCCCCATTCTTCCCCCTGTTTCGGGGTAAAAGACAGGGTTGCCCCTTGTCCCCAACTCTGTTTGCATTGGCTGATATTATAGGTCTGCGACTGGGCAATAGAATGTACAAAGTCTCCCTATATGCAGGCGATTTATTACTTTTCTTATCTGATTATGTAACAGCTATGCTTGTGGTTCTTCAAGTCATAGCGCAATTTGGAAACTTTTCTGGTCTTAAGATAAACTGGGACAAATCATCTATCCTTCTTCTTAGGGGGTTATATCAGGCTGTTCCCATTATCACTCTCCCCCTCTGTTGGGTAAACAAATTTAAATATTTTTAGGTATTTGGATATCTAATTCCCCAAAGGACTACATAGCACTGAATGTCGAGCCCCTGTTTGTCTACTTAAAGGACAAGCTCCAGTCCTGGTGCCGGCTCCCTCTTACCGTTACTGGTAGAATTAACTTAATCAGGATGGTGGTGCAGCCAACATTTTTGTATGTTTTGCAGCATTCTCCAGTTTTTATTACAAATACATTGTTTAGGCGTTTGAATAGTCTTCTTTCTTCATTGGTCTGGGTGAATCGTTGACCACATATTCAACTGGCTATTCTAACCCGATCTAGGTCTGGTGGAGGTTTGGCTCTTCCAAATTTCAAATTTTATTATTACGCAGCGCAGACGGCGCATATGCGGTTATGGCTTCAAGACGAATCTCCTGATGCCCTGCACGTTTTGTTGGTTTCTCAGATTTTACCTAACTTTACACCATTGCATGTCTTGCTTGCGGGTAGGATTCCACAGAAAGGCCCCCCTCCTGATGCAAGCTATTAAGATATGGATATTTGTATCTAATATTCTACAGTTTACGGGATTGGCTCCAGACACTTCTCTATGTAGTTACCGTATACTGCCTGAACTGGCTTCTTTACAGCTTTGGGTGACATGGGGATCTAAAGGTGTAACAACAATGGGTCATTTATACGACACATCTATTCTTAAATCCTTTGCACAACTCCAAGAAGCTCATCATCTACCTCAATCATATTTCTATAGATATTTACAATTACGGCATGCTCTCTCTGCTCAATTTTTAGATGGCCGTCCCCTAATTGAAATATCCCCTTTGAAGTCATTGCTTTTACCTTTAGGTCCCCGGAAGACTCTTTCCTACTCACACTCCTATATATTGTCTTCTTATCATAAGGATAGTTTATCGCATCTTAGATCACAGTGGGAAAGAGATATCGGCCCCATAAGTGATATGGAATGGGATAATGCTCTGGAAGCTCCTCGTATATCCACGACTTCTGTAAGATTTCAACAGATTCAACTGTTTATACTACACCATACCTATTTAACTCCTGTTCGTTTACTGAAGTTTGGGGGGAGAGCGTCTGACATATGCCCTAAGTGTAAAATAAGTAGTGGTACTTTCTGGCATCTTCTATGGGATTGTCTGGTGGTTAGCGCTTTTTGGAATAAAGTTTTGAGAGTTTTGTCCAATACAGATATATCTCCCACTTTAGCTACGCCATTGATGTGCTGTTTAGGCTTCATAGACGATGAAGTACTGGACAGATATCTTAAGCAATACATTGTCAATATGTGTATGCTAGCTAAGGTATGTGTGGCCCGATCGTGGATGGCTCCTACAGGACCAGATTATAATGCTTGGCTGTGCTTGGTCCGTACCACTGTTAAGCATGAAAAACATGCTTAACAAAGCTGAGAAGTATGATTGTATTTGGGCCGGTTGGCTAAATTCCAGTTATGCCCGTGCACTGCCTAGTGATTGACCGGTATGTTACTGAAATGTGTTAAGTTGATAAAAGAACTTTATTGGGAACTAGTTAGTTTTACTAATTTTTCAGGTGAAGCTTTTGACGACATTCTAATGTTTGTATAGTGTGGTATTTTTTTTTAATTATTATTGTTATTATTATTATTATTATTACAGGTTGAGTCTCCCATATCCAAAATGCTTGGGACCAGGGGTATTTTGGATAACGGAATATTCCGTATTTTGGAATAATTGCATATCATAATGAAATATCTTGGGAAATGGGACCCCAATATACACACAGAATGCATTTATGTGTTATATAAACCTTATACACATAGGGCCTGATTCAGAGCTGCTCGTAAGCGGCTGCTCGTTCGTAGTCAGTCGATGTTGTACAACCACGCATGCGCCGGTGTAACAGTGCGCATGTGCGTACGTCTGATTGCGGTCATTTTTCAGTCGATCGTAGACACAGCGAACAGGAAGTGACATGTCAAATATGATTGACAGAATTGTCGTTTTGGGGCGGTGACGGGGGTGGAGATGGAAAAACGCAGGCGTGTCGAGGCGTTTTTTGGGCGTACATAAATTATCTTATGCGAGCGCCAAATGTGAACAGAACAAGTGATACGTCACTGTCTCATCCAATTTCCATTAAGACTGCTCGCTCAGCTTGTGGTCTGGTATAGTCTACCACAATGACGATGGTCTCTTCGTACTTCCCTGGGCTCATCGATGGTGTAGCAATTTATCAATTGAGGTCACAAAAACAATCATCTTTTAATTGCAAAACTGCTTGTAAAGTGTTTAGCAAATAGACCTTTTTTAGTAGCTAAAAACCGAACGCAGGTGAACTACTCAGCTGCTAATTTCTTGGTCATACAATCAATTAGCTAACAAAATTTTTTTGGGGGGGCTTTTAAAATATTTGTAAGTGTTACTTTTTTAGGGAAACAATATTGTACGCATTTTTTTTGTCTTAATTTTTTGGGGGACAAGAAACCAATCGTCCTTTTGTTTTTGGCTAAGTGTTAATTAAAACTCATAAATTGTTTTTAACCCTTTTTTTTCTAAAAATTAAATGTTTCTATTTCCGTTGTATTGTTTCTAAGTTTGTTTGAGGGATTACCTTTTATCCCTTTTTGGAATAAATCAACAATATAATTTTGCAGATTTTTTTCATAATTTTATTAAATGATTGTGTTCATTTTTTTGTTTGTTTTTTTTTGCCATAAACATATTTTTAATAAGGTAAAAAATGTTAAAAATGATTTGGGCCACACGCACACAAAATAAGTGGCATTTGAACTTAAAAAAAAAAAAAAAAAACAACAATTCACAAGAAAGGAGAGGGAGGTTATTGTCATGAAGGAATATGGGGCAAACACAGAGATGGATTGTGGGGTAATTAGCCAGTGCTGTCATCACCTTTTAGGCCTTTTGGCCGGGGGTTGGAGGCCTCTGGACTAGGCATAGGGCTAGGCACATTTGGAGGGATGGCTGTTGTTGTGCCAGAGATGGAGGGTCCTGATGTTCCGGCAGGAAGGGAGGCCGGCTCCAACATGTGCTGGCGAACGAGCTGCTCCAGGGCATTTGCAATTCTCACGTTTGCCCCAGTATTTTCCGCCAGGGCATTTGCAATTCTCACATTGGCCGCAGTATTTTCCTCCAGGGCGTCCGCCACCCGTAGCAGATTGGCGTCCATCCTCAGCAGAATCTCGGTGTGCTGATCCGTTTTAACATTGAGATCAGTGAGGAGGTCCACTGCCTGTGAGGGGGAATGGCCTTGACTGTCTGCCACAGGGTCCCCAGCCAGATCTACTGCTTCCTCCCCTGCAGAGCCAGAAGAAATTCTGCGGCCAAAGCTCACCTCTGGAGCAGACTCATCCGCCTGTGTCTCTGTGAGAAAAAAGAGAAAAGATTAAAATTCTAATCGAGATATTTTACAAAACTCATTTCTGAGTTGTTAACATTACAACATTTACCTTGGGCAACATGAGGAGCCGCAAAGTCTGGCATGTTGGTATCCATGTTCAACACGCCAAACACCTCCTCATCCTGCACACACCCCTGGGCCAGCTCCTCCAAATCCGTGAGCTCAAGTGACACAGGGGTGGGACCCCCACCTGTTCCCCCTGCATGCCTAGTCCTATCAGCCATTTTTTGTTTAAGCCGGTATTTGAAGTCGCTCCATCTGTTGGTTAAAAAGTTGGCATTATTACTGCAGTATTTGAACCTGTAACCACTTTTTAGTGAAATGTAGTTTATACATACCGGCGTTTGACCTCCCGGGCTGAACGTTCAAACTCACCCACCCCATTGACAGCACTGGCTATGTCGTCCCACAGTTTCCATCTCTGGGTTGCACCCATATTCCTTGGTGCCTGTGCCAGGTTGTCGTTGCACATTTGCACCAAAACCTCCATCTCCTTCCTTGTGAATTGTGGCTGCCTTTTTTTTTTGGCCCTAGTTTACCTACTAGGCCCAGCAGCCTCTTCCATGGCATCCTCCACACCTTTTTTTAAAATGGTATAAAAATTTTTAAAGTTAAATGTTTCAAAATGTAATGTTAAACATAAGCATTTTCACATAATTTAACAAATAATTACATGGCGCCTCTTGGCTAGTACTTTGCTGCTCTGTACTCATTGTCTTTTCTCAATGTAGCAGACCGATTTTGTCCTTCAGTGACGTTTTTATACATGCGTCAGCATTATTCGGCCGCATCATTCCTTGTGCGCTCCTATTGTCTGTCCTTAATTTGAGCGGGAAAATAAAGACTGTTTATGGCTTGATGTGACTCCATTCGAGGTGGCATTTTTGGATTTTTGGAGGTTTCTCGGTGTAGTGGTTGGTTCTTTGTTTGTTGGTTCGTGAAGGAGTAGTTGGTATTTTTTTGAAGGAGCGTTTTTTTATTACTTTCTTTGTTTACGTTAGCATTTTTGCGTTTCATTTTTTTTATTTTTTTTTTATTTTTGAGTAAGTATTTCAATAATTCCCATGTATATTTATTATTAAATTGTTTTCAAATTTTTTATTTTTATTTTTGTATTTTTGTTTAACAGTTATTTTGGCTGTGACCAAGTGACCTTTTTTGAACTTTGGGATATTTGTCTGTTTTTGGTAAGTGTTTTTGGTTTGATTAATTAACAAATTAGATGTGTTGGTCTTAGCATATGTTTCGCTAAGTAATGTGTGCTTGTTCTGTGTAAAATCATGTCTTAACTCTAAATGTAGCATACTATTTTGCGAACTAATGTGTGCTTGTTCTGTGTAAAATCATGTCTTAACTCTAAATGTAGCGTACTATTTTGCTAACTAATGTGTGCTTGTTCTGTGTAAAATCATGTCTTAACTCTAAATGTAGCATACTATTTTGCGAACTAATTTGTGCTTGTTCTGTGTAAAATCATGTCTTAACTCTAAATGTAGCGTACTATTTTGCGAACTAATGTGTGCTTGTTCTGTGTAAAATCATGTCTTAACTCTAAATGTAGCGTACTATTTTGTGAACTAATGTGTGCTTGTTCTGTGTAAAATCATGTCTTAACTCTAAATGTAGCGTACTATTTTGCGAACTAATGTGTGCTCCCTTCTCTAAATTTTTGACAACTATATTTGGCTTAATTCCTAGTTTATTAAATTAATCCTTAAAATATTTTCTACTTTTGAAATGTAGGTGAAATTTCACATGACACGACCCAGGCCTGTAAGAATCTTTGGTTTTCTTTGAAAAGATAAGTATATTTTTCTTCACACATTTGTCTAAAACAATAACTACCTGGCTTAACATTTCAGGTTAATGTTGGTTGTATTATATTGGCCATGGTTCCAGAACCCGACCAACCTCAACTTCGTCCCAGGCATAGGCCTCGTAGGTGTGCAAGGCCCCAGATATATAGAACACGTGTCACCCTTTTTGGAATGCCAGATGATGAGGTGTTAAGGCGCTACCGTCTTCCGCCACAAATCATCATAGACACTCTCTCATTAATAGAGAGTGATCTTGAACGGCAAATTGACAGTCCTACAGCAATACCACCACTTACGCAATTAATGTCGGTGTTACATTTTTGTGCCTCAGGATTCTTTCAAACCACTGTGGGAATAGTGGCAGGAATCTCCCAATATTCCTTTTCAAGGATCCTGAGGGCAGTGATGGATGCACTTTTTAAACAACTCCATCATTTTATTAAAATGCCATTGGATATGGGTTCCCTTAATTTTGACCAAATTGCTGGCTTCCCACACATCATAGGGGTTGTGGATGGCACTCACATACCACTTCAGCCTCCAGCAAGTCTGGAGGCAATATTTAGGAACCGCAAGCACTTTCATTCGATGAATGTAATGGTGGTATGTGATGCCTCCCTCCAGATCCTGTCCCTGAATGCCAAATTCCCAGGCAGTGCACATGATTCCTTCGTCATCCGGCAATCAGGGATTTGGCACAAATTAAACAACCTACAAGCTGGTGATGCGTGGCTTCTGGGTAAGTTGACACCTTCTGTTGAAACCAATGCAAAGCTTGGTACACAATGGTCCTGATGTTGTTTTTTATATTTTCACAGGAGACAGTGGTTACCCTTGCACGCCCTGGCTGCTCACTCCTTATTTGGTTCCCACACCAGGGCCACAAAGTCAGTATAATTCCGCACTTACAGCCACCAGGCAGGTGGTGGAGCGCTGTATCGGCCTTTTAAAAGGCCGATTCAGATGCCTCCACCGCTCTGGTGACGACCTCATGTATTTGCCGGCTATGGTTTCGAAAATTGTGGTCCTGTGTGGGATATTTCACAACATCGCCATAAGGAGTGGTGTCCCAATGCAGTCAGAGGATGCCTTGCCTGAGGACGGCCCCCCCGAGGTTGGTCGGAGGTCAGTATGTGGGGGGGCCATACGCGATGAAGTTGTTGCAAGATTTTTTAGGTAATTATTTCCACAAATTAATTTAATTGACACAATGTAGACATGTAATATTTTAATGTACACTTTTAACTTTTTTTATGTTTGTTTTTGTTTTATTCCCTCAAATGACCATAAAAATCCATGCATACTACCTGATCAACACAAATGACTTTATGTGGACACATTGGATATAACTTCGGGAACAATGATTTCTTCTCCTCATTTGTGGATTCATATTGGCATGCTACTTCTTCAAACAGTTCCTGATTTTTTTTTTATTTTGGGTGGATTTTGGTGTTGTTTGGACTTTTGTGTGTGTTTTCAATGTGTGAATTTATTGTGTCAATTCACTTGGTGTTTATTATTTGTGTGCATTAAATTTATTTTTTACGTTAACCAACCATTTACTTCGTAAATTACAACCAAGTGTAACCTGTTCCAAAAAATTAAAACTTGCTTAATGCCTAATACTGTAATTTCTAAATTTGTAAACTTTTGTTCCCTGCTTTGTTGCTAAAACCAAACAACAAAGGTATTATGGTGAATCAGTATGTTTTCAATTCTAGGCCTAAGCAGGTAGCTTTAATTTTTACATTACCCCCCCCCCCCCCAAAAAAAAAAACAAAGATTTTTGAGGTTAATTCTACAAACCTATTGGTATTGTTATGTGTTTAATGTGCAAACTTACATACTTACTTGAGCTTTCTACAAACAAATTTACATTACTTAAAAACTCAGGGACAAATAGTAGACTTATGTAAGGTTCAACAATCTAAGATTTACAGACAAGGAATGAGACTTAAATAAATCTAAATAAACTTTATTTTTGGGGGGTTTTTTGGCTAGAAAAAAACTTAGTGGCGCAGGATCGCGAAAAGGTGGTCCAATGCCACCAGCATGGCAATAACATGTCCCTGAGATCCAGCAATACGCCAGCAAATGCCTCTTTACGCCTCTGGTCCTCTGTGGGTTCAAAAAATTTGCGGATTACTAAAATTACACCTTCATTTAGATTTTAAAAACCAACAAAAAATTCAGACTATCCCAAAAAAAACATCAGTTACCAAAACATGTCCAAAACAAAAGGAATGCAAAACGAAAAGATTTAAAACAAATAAGGGCCCAAAATGAAGAAATAAAAACGATTAAAAAAAAAAAAAACTAAGCAAAACTACGACATTTGTTGGTACCGTAAACAAGAAAGACACAAGTGTGAGTGTTTGGACATGTGTCATATGTGTACAACATCAACCAAAATATAAAAATTTGAAAAAGAAACATAGTTTAAAATGTAAACATACCGGGCACACTGCTGACTGGGCCTGGAGCCCCGAATTCCTCCTCATCGGACGTGGGCCAGTGGCTCATGGAAGGAGGAGGGGTCATGTGGGATGAAGTGGAGGGTGAGGAAAAGAGAGGGGGGGTTTGAGGGGAGGGGGAAGTTGGAGGGATGGTAATGTGAGGAGAGGGAGGGGACTGACGGTCGGCAAGGTCTGGGGTGGAGGGGGAATTTGGGGAAGAATGGGCAGAGGATGTTTAGGTGGGAGTGGGGGATAGGGGACGAGCCGCACGTCGACAACGTCTGAGTCTCCGCTCTGCCCCTAAATGATGGTGAAAATCATTTTTAATTACCAAAGACCTTTTTTTTTTTTTATCCAAAAATAAAAAAAACAACAACAGGGCTATACTGTAAACATGCACACGCAGGTATGAGCCATAATAAACCAACAGGGCTATACTGTAAACATGCACACGCAGGTATGAGCCAAAATAAACCAACAGGGATATACTGTAAACATGCACACGCAGGTATGTCCAAAATAAACCAACAGGGCTATACTGTAAACATGCACACGCAGGTATGAGCCAAAATAAACCAACAGGGCTATACTGTAAACATGCACACGCAGGTATGAGCCAAAATAAACCAACAGGGATATACTGTAAACATGCACACGCAGGTATGTCAAAAATAAACCAACAGGGATATACTGTAAACATGCACACGCAGGTATGTCAAAAATAAACCAACAGGGATATACTGTAAACATGCACACGCAGGTATGAGCCAAAATAAAAAAAAAGAAACTTAAAAACATACACAGAAAGACTTACTTTGGGCAATCCGGAGATGCTAAAGGGCCAGCAGGCGTGGTGATCTGCGCCGCAGATCCGACCACCTGCGTTCCAATTGGCCTATATTTCGGCAATAGCCGAGGGAACGCAGGCGGCGGCACACCTCCGCGTAGGCCCTACGCTTCAGGAGGTTGGTGATGGGGGACGGATGGTCCGTTATTCTCTGGTCCATCACCTCAGTGAGGACCAGTAGCTCACGTCTACAAAAAGCGGTGGTTCTCATGATGGCAATGATTTTTTTTACACAAAACAGTTTTAATAAAGGTCCTAGAAAAAATTTGATTGGCTAATGTACTTTGTAAATTAACAGGAACAATTCTATTGGTTATTGTATGAGTCATGTGACCTACACCCTCACAAATATAATGTGAGTTATGATAGGCTTGATGCAGTGACATGCGTAAGCTAATTTAAATATAAAAATTAAAGTATTAAAATCTGCCTAGAAAAAAAAACGCAAAACAATAGTAGCATTCAAACCAACTTTTAATTTAGAAAAACCATCCCCTTGGTCAAACCGTACGTATTCTGCGGAACAAATGACACACACTAACAAGAATAAAGTTTATTGACATTGAAAAAAAAAACAGGATTGCAAACATGTGAATAACAATTAAGGTAATTAATATAGTGATTGCCAGTAATCGATTCAAGTATGTTTGCAGAATGAAATAGCAGGCAATCGAAAACTGACAGGGCCACTTCCGGAATTGACTTGTGCGAACGCTCCCTGCAACCAAAGAGGAGACGGACGCTCGCTATTTTGAACGTTCGCTAGCTAGAGGAGGGGTTGGGAGAATATGGGGCGGAAGGTTAGCTACGAGCGAACATGCGAGCGAGCGCTTGAATTTAAAGTTTTCCGCTCGTACGGCGGACGAGCGAACAGCCACTTGCGTCCGGGTCTGAATCAGGCCCATAGCCTGCAGCTCATTTTATACAATATTTTCAATAATTTTGTGGCTCAAGCAAAGTTTGTGTACATAGATGAAATACATTTGTTTCATTTATACCCTATACACACAGCCTGAACGTAATTTTATACCATATTTTTAATGATTTGTGCCTTAGACAAAGTTTGTGTACATTGAACCATCAAAAATCAAAGGTTTTATTATCTCAGTCATGCCAAAATTATTCTGTATTTCGGAATATTTGGATATGGGATGCTCAACCTGTATTATTATATTTTGGAATATGTTTACTGTTTTGGTATGCTAGCCAATATTTGATATTACTAATTTCTATAGAAAATGGGTCTAATGATGCAGCTCCATGGCTTATATTCCAGATAATGTTATTTGACTATGTATCTATGTATGTTTTTGTTTTTTGTTTTTTTCTTCTCTTTCATTTTATTTGTTTTTATGTTAATGTATTTTTTATAAAATCAATAAAAATGACTCAATTAAAAAAAAAAATGGGCACAAGACACTACGGATAGTAATTGTGGTTGCGATTACACACACAGGTCTGCTGCGAAAATATGCTAATGAATGCAATCGCAATGCTGTCACACAGCCAGCATAGAGATGCCCACTACCGCTATCTGACATCATTAACCACTTGCCTGGCACGGTCGTATCAGATACGACCACACCAGGCTGGGCTTTCCCTGACATGGTCGTATCTGATACGACCAGTCAGAAGTGCCCACTAGGCGGCTGCGGGAAGCTAATCTTCCAGCAGCCGCCTACATCAGAGGGACCTGCTGGTCCCTCTGTACCCGTAGCTGCCCCTCCAGTGTGTCCCGATCACTGCTGGCCACAGTGATCGGGCATCTCGCAGCATCCCCCTCCCGCCGCATCTGCAGGCTCCAGTAAATCCCGATCACTGTGGCCAGCAGTAATCGGGCAGCCTGCGTGTCCCTCCTCTGTAGGTAGTTGTAAGCAAGAGCAGCCAGCGCCACACCATCTGGCTGCTCCTGCTTACAATTACCGGCTGCCTGCTACTGTGTACCTTCTCCCGACGCGGTGGCTGCTCCATCTTCCCCGGGCCGGCCACCTCCTCCCAGTGCGGTGGTGTCGGTGGCGGCTTCTGCGACTTCCTTCTCCTTCCAGGGTGGTGGTGTCTGCGGCGGCGGCTTCAGCGTCCTGGCCACCTCCTTCTCCTCCCTGCGCGGCGGCTCCTGCATCCCGGGGCCGGCCTCCTCCTCCTAGCGCGGTAGCTTCAGCATCCTGGCCATCTGCTTCTTCTCCCAACACAGCGGCTCCTGCATCCCAGGTCTGGCCTCCACCTCCCAGTGCGATGGCGTCAGCGTCGGCGGTGGTTTCAGTGTCCTGGCCACCTCCTTCTCCCTACGCGGCGGCTCCTGCATCCCAGGGCTGGCCTCCTCCTCAAAGCGCGATGGCGTCAGCGGCGGCTTCAGGGTCCCGGCCTCCTCCTCCCAGCGTGGTGGCCGCTTCTGTGTCCCTGCCGGCCGTCCACCTCCTCCAATCCCTGCAGCTGCTTCTGTCCCTGGGCCTGGCACCTGACACCTCCTCCCTCCCAGTCCTCCTCCCTGCTCGAGCTCTGCCTCGATCACTGCTGGACACAGGCAGTCGGGATCCCGGCTGTCAGAATCCCGACACCGGCATCCCGACACTTGTTGTTCGGTATGCTAACCATCCCCCTCTCCCTACCCTAACCCTCCCTCTTTGGTGCCTAACCCTAACCTCCCCTTGTAGTGCCTGAACCTAACCTCCCCCTCCCCCCCCCCGCACCCTAAACCTAACCCTTCCCCCTTAGTGCCTAACCCTAACCTTCCCCCTAGTGCCTAACCCTTACCCCTAAACCTAACTCTAACCCTCCCCTACACTCCACTACTTACCTTCCGCATGACAGCGGTCGGGATGCCGGCATCGGTATTGTGAGAGGCATCGGGTTTCAAACGCTGATAATATCAGCACCAGCATCGCGGCCACCGAGATACTAACTGTGGACCTGATTCAGCAAGGAACGCACGCTAGCAAATGCACGCACCCATCCGCTGCGAGAATATGCAATCAATGCATATGCACGGAGACCGCAGTACAAGATGCAGACGCTCAGCCCCATATTAAGCCGCCCATCTCCCTTTACTCACAGCCTGATTAGCACGAAAGATAGCATAAACATCGGTAACTTCAAGAACCTTCGGATTTATACGCACAATAGTAGTTGACCTGACCTGCCGCATGATTTTGTCTGCTTCCTGTATATAGCTTACGGTATGGCTGCGTATGCCGCCGCACTAACTTAATTATGCTCGCCCAAAGAGAACCAAATTAAACAAATGAGACAAAAAAATTAGACGTGCTAATTTTTTTATTGAGGAAAATGATCCAATATCACATATGTGAGTGTCAAAAGTATGTGAACCTTTGCTTTCAGTATCTGGTATGACCCCCTTGTGCAGCAATAACTGCTTCTAAACGTTTCCGGTAATTGTTGATTAGTCCTGAACATCGCCTTGGAGGAATTTTTCCCCATTCAGCTTCAACTCTGTTATGTTGGTGGGTTTCCTCCCATGAACTGCTCGCTTCAGGTCCTTCCACAACATTTCGATTGGATTAAGGTCATGACTTTGACTTGGCCATTCCCAAAGTTTAAATGTATTCTTCTTTAACCATTCTTTGGTCAACTTGTGTGCTTTGGGTCGTTGTCTTGCTGCATGACCCACATTCTCTTGAGATGCAGCACATGGACAGATGTCCTGACATTTTCCTTTAGAATATTTTGAAATAATTCAGAATTTATTGTCCCATCAATGATGGCAAGTCGTCCTGGGCCAGATGTAGCAAAACAGGCCCAAACCATGATACCACCACCACTTTGTTTCACAGATGGTATGAGGTTTTATGCTGGAATGCAGTGTTCTCCTTTCTCCATTTAAACAAAAAAGCTCTATTTGGACTCATCTGTCCACAAAACATTGTTCAAATAATCTTCTGGCTTGTCCCGGTGATTTTGGAGAGGAGTGACTTTCTCCTTGCAATCCTGCCATGCACTCCATTATTGTTCAGTATCCTCCTGATGACGGACTCATGAACATTAGCATTAGCTAATATGAGAAAGGCCTTCAGTTGCTTAGAGGTTACCTTGGGTTCCTTTGTGACCTTACGAACTATTAGTCGCCTTGCTATTGGCGTTATCTTTGTTGGTCCACCACTGGGAAGGGTAATAATGTTCTGGAATTTCCTCCATTTGTATACAATCTGTCTGACTGTTGATTGGTGGAGTCCAAACTCTTTAGAGATGGTTTTGTAACCTTTTTCAGCCTGATGAGCGTCAACATCTCTTCTTCTGAGGTCCTCAGAAATCTCCTTTGTTCATAGCATGATACGCTTCCACAAACATGTGTTGTGAACATCAGACTTTGATAGATCCCTGTTCTTTTAAAAAGACATGTTGTCCACTCACACCTGATTGTCATCCCATAGATTGAAAATACCTGACTCTAATTTCACCTTCAAAATATCTGCTAAGCCTAAAGTTTCACATACTTTTGCCACTCACAGATATGTGATATTGGATCATTTTCCTCCAAAAAAAATGTCTACTTTTTTGTCTCATTTGTTTGATCTGGTTCTCTTTATCTACTTTTAGGACTTGTGTGAAAATCCGAGGTAGTTTCAGCAGAAATATAGAAAATTCTGAAGGGTTCACAAACTTTCAAGCAGCACTGTAGTAGACCCCCTCCTCCAATCTATGGATTTCCTAATGCTATCTGTAATATAGGTGTAATAACCAGAAACAACCACAGGAATATAGGCCCTCATTCAGAGCCACTCGCAAACAGCAGTACGCTCGTTGCGTTCCGATGTTGAATAACCGCGCATGCGTCGGTGTAACACTGCGCATGTGCTTACGGCAGATTGCGAGTTTTTTTGGTCTCGTTCGTCAAATAGCGTACAGGAAGTGACATGTCAAATGTGATTGACAGAACAGGGCGTTTTTGGGTGTTGACGGGGGTGGAGATGGAAAAACGCAGGCGTGGCGAGGCGTTTTTGGGGCGTACATACATTAGCAGATGCGAGCGTAAAATGTGTTCGGACCGACTCATACGTCACTGGATGATCCTCTTTCCCTTCAAAATGCTCGCACAGCTTAGGGTCTGGATTACTCGACCACATTGGCGATGGCCTTCTCCTCCGTCCCGGGACTCCACGATGTTGTTGCGATTAATCGCGGGAGGGCTGAAAAGCAATTAGTGTTGGATTGGAAACCGGCTTGGTATGTGTTTTCAAATCAGTTTTTTGGGATAGCACAAAACCGTACGCAGGTGGAACTCAGAGCTGCTAATGTCAGGATGACACAATCAATTTGCGTACATTTGTGGGGGTTTATTTTGCCCTCAATTTGGTGGTTAGGGCCTATTGTAACAATAATGTCATCATGTTTTAATTTTCGCACCATTTTATTTTTGCCTCTTGAATTTGCCTCGTTATATGATTTTTTAAACGTTCCTTAAAGAGCCCATTTTTTTTTTTTGACCAGTATTTGCCTTTTAGTCCAGGATTAAATGTAACCCATTTGTACAATAATTTCACAATCCAATGTCAGATTTTTTGTTTCAATTTATTGCTCAAACAAAAAAAAAAAAATATTGGGGACATCTTTTTTTGCCAAAGATATGTCCCAAAATCAAACAAATTGGCCCAACATAACTGTTGACATAAACATACATCAAAAATTTAAAAACATTTCACAAGAAAGGAGAGGGAAGTTTTGACCAGAAAGGAATATGAGCCAAGCACAGAAGGATTGTGGGAAAAGTCACCATTGCTGTCACCGTTTTTTCACCCGTTTGGATGGGGGAGGGAGGGCGCCAGACCGGGTCCGGGATGTCATCGGGCTGGCCTGTCCAGAGGCAGATGTTGTGGCCTCTGGACTAGGCACAGGGCTAGGCACATTTGGAGGATTGGCTGATGTTGTGCCAGAGGTGGAGGATCCTGATGTTCCGGCAGGAAGGGAGGTCGGCTCCACCATGTGCTGGCGAACGAGCTGCTCCAGGGCATTGGCGATGCGGATGTTGGCCCTGGTATTTTCCGCCAGGGCCTGACCAATGGTCACGTTGGCCGCAGCATTTTGCTCCAGGGCCTCAGCCACCCGTACCAGACTGGCGTCCATCCTCTGCAGAATCTCCGTATGGAAATCCGATTTGAAATTGAGTTCTGTGAGGAGGGACACTGCCTGCGAGGGGGATTGCCCTGGACTGGCTTCTGCAGGGTCCTCAGCCGGATGTACTGATTCCTCCCCTGCCGAGCCAGCAGAAATTCGGCGGCCAAGGCTCCCCTCTGGAGCAGACTCATCCGCCTGTGTCTCTGTTTGGAAAAAAGAGAAAAGCCTCACATTAGAATCTACATATTGGCACAATAACATTTCAGAGTTGATGACATCAAAAGATTTACCTGGGACAACATGAGGAGCCGCAAAGTCTGGCATGTCCGTATCCATGTTGGACACGCCAAACACCTCCACAGGCTGCACACACCCCTGTGCCAGCTCTTCTAAATCCGTCAACTCCAATGACACAGGGGTGGGACCCCCACCTGTCCCCCTTGCATGCCTAGCCCTGTCCGCGAGTTTTTGCTTTAGGCGATATTTGAAGTCGCCCCATCTGTGGGAAAAAATGGAAGCCATTATCCTTTTGTTTAAAATGGTGTTTGTTTTTAGGGGGGGCAAGTGTTTACTTACCGCCGTTTGACATCCTGGGCTAGACGGACATAATCACCCACCCTATTGACAGCAACGGCTACCTCTTCCCACATTCTCCCCTTCTGACTTAGACTCATATTCCTGTCTGCCTGTGGCAGGATGTCCACACACTTCTGTATCAAAACCTCCATCTCCTTTCTTGTGAAATGTGGCTGCCTTTTTTTTTTGGCAGCTTTGGCCGGAATACTGGGCCCAGCAGCCTCTTCCATGTCATCCTCCTCACCTATTTGTGTAAATATTCAGATTTCACAAAATCACAACTTGCCCAATCTTATGTTTCAAATTAATCATTGATGCAAAATGCATGAAAGACTTACCGCCTGACTCTTGGGCATTGTTTCCCTGGTCTGTCGCCATGTCTGAGGTCCAAACAAGAAATACACCAGAATTTTAATGTGTTTTCGTGACGTATTTATACATGCGTCCTTATTTTGCGGCCGCATCATTGATTGTGCGTTCCTATGATCCCTCCTTAATTTGTGCGGGAAACGAAACACTATTATGGCTTGGTGTGTCTCGAGTCGAGGTGGCGTTTTTGGATTGTTGGAGGTTACCTTAGCTGGAGTTTATTGTTTGCGTATAAAGGAGTTGGCGGTTGGAGATTATTTTGTTTGGTAGATTTGCGTTTTTATTTTCCGTTCTTTTTTTTGGTTTTTATTTTTTTGACCTCGTTTCTTGATTTGGTAAGTTTTGTGAAGTCTAACTTTTGATCAATTGTTGTTTCATTGTGTTTCTTCTTTTTTTTAAATTTTGGATCCATAATTTCATCTATTTTAGCTTTTGATTAATTTCGGACCCAAAGACCTTTTGATTTGGACTCTTATATATTTGCTCTTGGTAAGTCCATTTTTTATCTTGTATTTGTGAACTAATTAGCGCATTTTTACTACTTACTATTGTGACTTGTATTTGCGAACTAATTTGCGCATTTTTACTACTTACTATTGTGACTTGTATTTGCGAACTAATTAGCGCATTTTTACTACTTACTATTGTGACTCGTATTTGTGAACTAATTAGCGCATTTTTACTACTTACTATTGTGACTTGTATTTGCGAACTAATTAGCGCATTTTTACTACTTACTATTGTGACTTGTATTTGCGAACTTATTTGCGCATTTTTACTACTTACTATTGTGACTTGTATTTGCGAACTAATTTGCGCATTTTAAAATGCTTATTAATCATTTTAATATTTTTGAGGTTGCCTTTTCGCTTTTTGTGCAAACATTTCAACCCATTTTGATGTACTGTGTGCAATGTCGTTTTGCTCTTTTGCCAAATGTGTGTTTCACATATTTTAAGTTTGGTCTAGCACAAAATTTAGAAACAAAAATGCACAGAGTGAAATTTGTCAAATAATTTTTGTGATTAATTTCAGTTTGGACGTATCATGACAATACCCCGGCATGTAAGCAGCAATGGATGGTATCATCAAGCTAAGTTGTTTTGAATTTTCTTTTGGGGTGGGTCCAAAGCCTTACATTCCAATCTTGCCATTTCAGGTTGATCTAGGGCGGATTGTTCTGGGCATGCTCCCGGAAGCCGACCAACCTCAATCTCGTCCCAGGCGTAGGCATCGTAGGCGTGCAAGGCCCCAGATATTTCGAACACGTGTCACCCTTTTTGGAATGCCCGATGATGAGGTTTTAAGACGCTACCGTCTTCCTCCCAAAATCATCATAGACACTCTCTCATTAATAGAGAGTGATCTTGAGCGGCAAATTGACAGTCCTACAGCAATACCACCACTTACGCAATTTATGGCGGTGTTACATTTCTGTGCCTCAGGATCGTTTCAAACAACGGTGGGAATAGTGGTGGGCATCTCACAATCCTCCTTTTCCCGGATCCTGAGGGCAGTGATGGAGGCACTTTTCAAGCACCTCTATCATTTTATTCAAATGCCTTTGGATATGGGTGCCCTTAGTGTGGCCAAGGCCAATTTTTACCAAATAGCTGGCTTCCCACACATCATAGGGGTTGTGGATGGTACTCACATACCACTTCAGCCTCCAGCACGGCTGGAGGCCATATTTCGAAACAGGAAACACTATCACTCCCTGAATGTAATGGTGGTATGTGATGCCTCTCTCCAGATCCTGTCCCTGAATGCAAAATTACCAGGAAGTGCACATGACTCCTTCGTCATCCGGCAATCAGGGATATGGCACAAATTAAACAACCTACAAGCTGGTGATGCGTGGCTTCTGGGTAAGTGGAGACCTTTAGTACATAACAATGTTAAGCTTGATACACAGTGATCCTGATGTTGTCTATTATTTTTCACAGGAGACAGTGGATACCCTTGCATGCCCTGGCTGCTCACTCCTTACTTGGCTCCCACACCAGGTCCACAAAGTGAGTTTAATACCGCACTTACAGCCACCAGGCAAGTACAGGAGACAGTGGATACCCTTGCATGCCCTGGCTGCTCACTCCTTACTTGGCTCCCACACCAGGTCCACAAAGTGAGTTTAATACCGCACTTACAGCCACCAGGCAAGTGGTGGAGCACTGTATCGGCCTTTTAAAAGGCCGATTCAGATGCCTCCACCGCTCTGGTGGCGAGCTCATGTATTTGCCGGATATGGTTTCGAAAATTGTGGTCCTGTGTGGGATATTTCACAACATCGCCATAAGGAGTGGCGTTCCAATGCAGCCAGAGGATGCCTTACCTGAGGATGGCCCCCCCGAGGTTGGTCAGAGGTCAGTATGTGGGGGGGGCCATACGCGATGATGTGGTGGCCCGATATTTTAGGTAATTATTGATCAAACAACAGTGTGTATACCCAATGTGTTCCGTTTTTTTAATGTTCATCTTTTTTTATATTAATTCTTGCACCATCTTCTGTTTGTTTGCATAATCTTTGGCACTCGCACGATGACTACTTCCTGCTACCCTTCCAAAACCTTTCTGTGGAAACTTCGGGAATATATTCTGACACCAATATTGCAACGCCATATTTTTGAAATCATGTGGGCATGGACCTTCGTCAACCAGTTCTTGATTTGTTGTGTGTTTGTTTAGTTTTTTTGGTATGTGGAGTTTTTCTGATTATCACTGTGTGTTTTGTTTGTGAGTGACCACTTTGTATTTTGATTTCTGTTGTGAATAAATATTTGGAGAGTGTAATTTGTTTCCTTTTTGGGCACGTTAGAAGCAAGTGTAAACAAACTCCCAAACGTTAATTTTACCTAAGGGGTAACCCAGTAATGAAGCAAGTGGAGCTAAAATGTAATATGTTTTCGGGGTACTAACCAACACAACAAGGAATCGTGTACAATCAGTTGCCTTCGTAAGATTGTCCTAAGCAGTTTGGCCACCAAATAGGAACCTGAAAAATGGTGTAAACTATCATGTTGACCACCACAAAAAAGGAAAATGACATTGGTACTGGGAGGTGTTTCTTGTGCCTGTTTGCATTCAAAATACAACACACAATCTGTAGTGAGTTTCTGGGGCAAACCTTGCTTGAAGAGTCTACTTATGTCAGTGTAAAGAATCTTGGATTTACTCCAAACGCATGAGACAGAGCTTGATTTTAAACAGATTTATTAAGAAACAATTTGTTAAAAAATAAAAAAAAAAACGAATTCCTAAGGAGGACCAACAGATGGTCAAGGCCCTGCATTAGCCCGGTGACCTGCTCCCGCATACGGCCCACACAATTCACAATCTCTTCCCGACGCCTCTGTTCCTCTGTGGGTGACAAAAGTTTGGGGATTAATAAATCGATAATGAAGCAACATTGTAAAAAAACAAAAAACACAAACTTACAAGCTTGTGGGCCAAAAAAAAATTACACGGATAAAACCCAGAACCCCAAAATGTCGTATGTCAAAAATACAAGGGCCCTAAAAAAAGGCACACAGGTATGATATGTGTATGGTGACATCAGCAGGAACAGGTAAAGACAACCCCCAAAAATACCCTAAGGCGAAAAAAAGACAAAAAAAATGGGGACGACACATGATTACATACAAACAGTTTGTGGTGTCCAAAATAAACTTTAAAAACATACCGTTCTCCAAAACGAGAGAGCCAGAAGCCACTCCCTGGACCACCTCGGAGGTGGCTACATTCCCCAACCCGAGGGGCAAGGTGTTTTCGCGATCCTGGGAGGGGGTATTTGGAGGAGGGACGGATGGAGGAGAGGGGGAATTGGGCTGGAGGGGAAGTAGGCCAGAAATATCGGCCACAGGGTCTGGGGAGGAGGGGGGAATAGAGGAATTGGGGGTTGGAGAGAGGGGCCGGGACCGGCATCTTGTGTGGCGATGCCGCCGTGGTGTTTGCTGTGCCCCTAAAAAATGACCAAAAAATTGTTGTTAGTTTCAACAGGAAACCAAAAAAAAAAAAAAAAAATAGGACAGACATGAAAACATGCACATGCAGATATGACTACAATGACTCAATAGGACAGACATGAAAACATGCACATGCAGATATGACTACAATGACTCAATAGGACAGACATGAAAACATGCACATGCAGATATGACTACAATGACTCAATAGGACAGACATGAAAACATGCACATGCAGATATGACTACAATGACTCAATAGGACAGACATGAAAACATGCACATGCAGATATGACTACAATGACTCAATAGGACAGACATGAAAACATGCACATGCAGATATGACTACAATGACTCAATAGGACAGACATGAAAACATGCACATGCAGATATGACTACAATGACTCAATAGGACAGACATGAAAACATGCACATGCAGATATGACTACAATGACTCAATAGGACAGACATGAAAACATGCACATGCGGATATGACTACAATGACTCAATAGGACAGACATGAAAACATGCACATGCGGATATGACTACAATGACTCAATAGGACAGACATGAAAACATGCACATGCGGATATGACTACAATGACTCAATAGGACAGACATGAAAACATGCACACGCAGTTATGGCCCACAAGATAAACTTGAAAACCACAGTCCAGAACACTTACTTTCCGCAATCTGCATGCAAAAGCATGCCAGCAAGCGGGGCGTCCGCCGGTGCATGTCCGACCACCTGCGCTCCAGCTGGCCAATATGTCGGCGTGAGCCGAAGGAGCGCAGGCGTCGACGTACCTCCGCATATGCGGAACGCTTGCGCCTATTGGAGATGGGTGGAGGCTGACTGGTGATCCTCCTGTCCATCACCTCCGTCAGCACCAGCAGTTCGCGCCTGGTGAATGCGGCGGATCTCATGATGGCAATGGTGTTTTTTTGACAAAATATTTTTAATAAAGCACCCAAAAAAAATTTGATTGGCTAATGTATTTGGGAAATTAACAGGACCAATTCTATTGGTTAGTGTATGAGTCATGTGTTCGACAGGGCCAGAAATCTCTTGAGAGTTATGATAGGCTTGATGCAGTGACATGCGTAAGCAAATTTAAATAAAGAAATGAACCACAGAAAAATTGTGGGGAGACAAACAAATAGAACAATTGTTTAATTGGGGCTAACATGTCTTTGGAACAATAAAAGCGAAGGTTTCAGCCGTACGTATTCTGCGAGCAAATACAAACACGGACAAGATTAAAGTTTATTGCATTGTGTTGAAAAAAAAAAACAATTAAGCTAATTGATACATTGATTGGCATGATACGATTGAGGGAGGTAGGCCGAAAAAACGAGCAGGTAATCGGAATCTGACAGTCCCACTTCCGGTTTGTACTTGTGCGTGCGTTCCCTTCAAGCCATTTCGGGGATGTACGCTCGCTATTTGGCACGCTCGTTAGTCAGAGGAGGGGTCGCCTGAGTTTGGGGCGGATTTTTAGCTGCGTAGGAAAAAACGAGCGAGTGCTTGAATTTAAATATTTTTTTATGTACGGCGAACGTGCGTACGCCCACTTGCGAGTGGGTCTGAATGAGGGCCATAGTCACTCACAGTGTTCCTTCTTTAATATAGATGACAGATGATGTGCTCATTTTCTATTGTTCTTTCCGCACAGTAGAGAGACAAGTTATCTCTTCAACCCAACCAGTAGTTCCTGTCCCTTAGCTCCTACCTCCGGACTAACAACCGCTCACCAACTGCCTCTCCTCTT
This sequence comes from Taudactylus pleione, assembly GCA_031769625.1. Taxonomy (NCBI): domain Eukaryota; kingdom Metazoa; phylum Chordata; class Amphibia; order Anura; family Myobatrachidae; genus Taudactylus; species Taudactylus pleione. The sequence continues at coordinate 5,018,040 of JAUIMM010001135.1, forward strand.
CTCCCAACTGTCTCCAGCCATCCAGCTGACCTATAACAGGGCATCTCTACTTCTGCATGTATAGGTAAACACAATGTAGAGTGGCAGGCATAATACCGCAAATATTTGGGGTATTACATAGGGTGTTATTTTTTGGTGATCACCAGACAATTACTGCTAAGGAGGCACATTGTTTGAAAGAAGGGATTCCGCTGTTGCAAATGGGGGTTTCCTTGCCAAAGTTAGCCAGGATGGAGTAGGTTATGCAGGTTAAGGGCCTCATTTATCAACGAGTTTATCACTCAAAACTAGTGATAAATATCACTTTTTATGATAAATGGTGCTCAGCCAATCAGCTCCCAACTGTCAACTGTCAGAAAAATGACAGTTGGGAGCTGATTGGCTGAGCACCGTTTATCATAAAAAGTGATATTTATCACTAGTTTTGAGTGATAAACTCGTTGATAAATGAGGCTATAAGTGCCCTATCCTATGCACCAGCTCTACTAGTATTTGTGCAGTGCAGATTGATATTGTCTGGGGGTGACAGGTGATCACCAGACAGTAACCACTAAAGAGCCTTATCATTTGAAAGTGGGGACTGTGGCCCTGATTCAGAGCCAGACGCTCTGACAGAGCGCTCGCTCTGAATCAGGGCCGTCCTTCCTCCTTTTTGGAGCGGCCTCCTGGCCGCTCGCATAGCTGTGGGTGACCACCCACAGCTATAGCGAGCAGCCAAAATGATGGTCGCGATGGTCAAGACCATCACGACCATCGGGCTTGCGATGAGACCCTTGCAGTAGGGTCTCGCTGCCGCAAGCCCTGGAGTGCTTTTGGCTCTATCAGAGCCAAAAGCACTCCCACTGACATCACTAGTGATGTCAGTGGGGCAGGCCCCAGACGTTAGGCGTTCCCATGGGAACGCCTCCATCTGGGTAGCCACACCCCGGCATGCCCACCAAAGGGGGCGTGCTGTCAATCACCATCGACAGCACACCCCTCTGGTGCGAGACCCATAACAACGGCTTGGCCTTCGTTATTCGGGTCTCACGCATGCGCACGACGGAGCCGCCTCCGTTGTGTGCGTGCGCACTTCGGCAACATCGACCCGCTTGCGAGCACTCAGCGCTCGCGAGCGGGTCTGAATCAGGCCCTCTCTTCTATTTAGAATAAGGATGTACTTGAGTTTATTGATCCCAGGAAGGGGGAAATATTCCCCATCACAACACTTCATAATTATTACTACAGTGCAGGGGTGTACTTTAATGATCACACTGAGTTTAAGAGGGGACTTCCTTCTTTCAAACAAGGATACTCTTGAGCAGGGGCGTAGTTACTTTGGTAGCAAGCAGAATCTTCAGGGCCTGCATCCAACTGCACCCAGCTCATCTCAGCGGCATAACAGTGAGATAAAAGGTCGTTAATCCCTCTTGGGAACTGCTTCTTAAGGGTCTTTAGGCTCGATTCAGACCCGCTCGCTAGATGTGTACGCTGCAAATTCGGCTAAGTGACGGCAAGGCATAAGCACGCCCACTATGTCTTGGCGTGCGATCACTTTGTGTATGCAGACGCCTACCAGCCTGTCTTAAGACGCCCAGTTGCGCACGTCATCTTCGGGAAGTTTATACAACCATCGGTACATCAGATACCATCGGATGCATTCGCAGCGCTTGAGGTTGACTATACCCTACCGCAAGCACTGCGAGCACTTCAGTGTAAAATTCAACCAGGTGATGTGTACTATGACGCTGCCTGTTAATTATGCACGCCCCTGAAATGGCGTTAAGATGCTCAGGCATGCCTGCGTTCGCACCTTCACTCCCCCGTTTCTAGTGGCCAGCTCCTGTTACCACCCACAAACGGCTTATCTTGTCACTCACTTTGCTGGGCTGTCTATGATCGGCGAGTGAATGCTTCCCGATCTCTCGCACTGGTTCGCGCATGTGCACTGCGATGCGTATGCATGCGCAGAATGTGAAAAACGGCTGGCTACGAGCGAACACTTCCTAACGAGCGGGTCTGAATCGAGCCCTATGTACTAAGCCTTGGATAAGATAAAGTTGTCAGAGATAAGGTACCAACCAGCTCATATATATATTCGAAACAGATATAACCTCATATATACTATCAAAATAAGGTGAATTTTGATGTTATTGTTTTTTTTACTTGTTCCCTACATAATACAATACAATATTATCAGTTGAGCTTACCAAATAGATTGAAAATAGGAACAAAGGAAGAGGGAGGTCAGTCTGAGGGGAAAAAGACAAATAACCGGGGTAAAAATGAAAATTAAGAACAAAAATAAAAAGCGACATTAGTATTATCCATACTATTAAACCATTCAGATATGTCTGGATATTGAAAGGATCAAATGGAAATAACAAGGTGTATAGCACTATGTCATACAACATGTTGGAGAAGATACCAGGTCGTATTCTCAAATACTTTGTTTATACCAGTCTGCAATTGTAATGGGACAGTGAGGAGGTACGGCTCCCACTTAGTATAGAATCTCCGCACACCTTGTCCAATATCAGAAAGAGCATTATGCCTATCAGAATAGATATGTCCTAATATCATTGCTTTACGTTCTTCAATGGAAGGGGCTGTCCTCTTAATCCATTTTTCAAGTATAAGATTTTTTGCTATCGTGACTATACGGATTAAGAGGAGTAAAATATGCTGTATACGTATTCCGTCTTTCCATGCTTTGAAATGTGCAAATAACATTGGGATAGGTGAAAAGGGCAGATTAATATCAAAAGTGTGATTAATAAAATGTAATACCTTACGCCATAATTTTTTGATCTTATAACAAGACCAGAAAGCATGAATATAAGATGCGTTGTCCATAGAACACTTCGGACATTGACCAATGGAGCCCGAAATCATGTAGTATTTCCGTTGATTCGGAGGAATAAGTGCTCTATGTATGAATGTGATATGGACCTCTTGTAATCTAGAGGATCCTAATGTTTTCAGTATAGTCCCTATGTGAGAAAGCAATTCTTGAATGTTTCCTAATTCAGGAAGGTCTCTTGACCATCTAACCTGGAGATTACACCATCATTTATCAGGGTCATTTAGTAACAAATGGGGGTACAGATATTGGATTCGGTAGGGAGAAGTAGAACGTATCTGTAGCAAAGACTCTATCACATTACGCAGAGATTGTGTGGAGTTGATGCCTTTAGGAAATTTGGTGTTTGCATAGTGGCGAACTTGTAACTCAGGCTTGCCGACATTTAGCTCCCTCCTTCCGGAAGGGAGCTGTTGGGCTTACAGGGCTGGAGGCGTAATGCGGCCAAAGGGGGCGGGGCCCGGCACCTGACGTGGCGTTGGGGGCGGAGCATGGGCGTGGTAGCACGATCGCGTCATCGTGGCTCCACCCCCGGCTGCACAATGCCGTGATTAATGGCACTGTGCAGCCAGGGGCGGAGCCATGATGACGCGATTCAGCGCAAATCGCGTCACCGGCCCCCCTGGTGAAGGGGTATTTATTTAGAAGCGCGGGAGGGTGCGGACACATCACCGGGGCCTGGAGGATTGCCTGCCTTCCCGGGAGGTCGGGAGCGGCACCCGATTTTCGGGAGGTTCCCGACCAAATCGGGAGGGTAGGCAAGTATGTTGTAACTGCATGAAAAAATGTTTTGCTGGAAGATGGAATTTCTCATGTAGTTGCTGGAAGGACATAAGTAAGCCCCCAGGATCAAATACATCTCGGATTGCGCTTATCCCTTTACATTTCCAATGCTTGAACCAAATATTCTGCAAAGATGGTGGGAAGTCTGGGTTGCCCCATAAAGGAATATATTTGGTAACTGTATATTCTGTAGTTAGTTTTATAGAGATGCTTCTCCAAGCAGCATATGTATCCTGAAAATATAAGTAAATACGTATATTAGCAGGAATATCTACTTTTGGTAAATGAAGTAAAGCAGCTGGTGCATATGGATGAAATAAAGCTTCTTCTAACACTTTATTTGTATAATTAGAAATGCACAATAACCAATCCGAGATATACCTAAAGAACATAGCTTGAGGAAAGGCAGCTGTATCTGGGAGTCCTAGGCCACCGTTCTCCCTACTTTGTAGAAAATTACTTCCATGTAGCTTTGTTTTTTTGCTTGCCATATAAATGTAGTGAAAGCTGAAGTACATAATTGTATATCTTTCCTAGACAAAGCTATCGGTATCATCTGCATTTTATAGGATAATTTTGGGAAAATAACGGATTTAATCAGGGTGTTTCTGCCTAATAATGACAGAGGGAGATTGATCCAATTTTCCAGTTGAGATTGAGCACTCTGAATGCTCTCTCTCTTATTTTTTAGCTTGTAAAATGTAAGCTGTGCTTTGTCTGGAAGAGTTGGGTCTTACTGACATTAGTACAGTATATTCTCAGTGTGATAACATAATCAAGCCCCACCCTTTCATTTGTTAGAGTGACACCAACTTTAAGTTTCCTCCATATTTAAACCTTTGCAATGCTGAGGACTAGTCCCACTAGTCCTTATAAGTAAAGGAATTTTTCATTCCTTCTAGGCTATGCGTGCACTCAAGTGTTATGTGTGCACATGGACCCATAGGAATGTAGTATACCTAGGCTATGCATGCACTAAAGTGTTGTGTGTGCACATGGACCCATAGGAATGCAGTGTACCTAGGCTATGCGTACACTCAAGTGTTGTGTGCGCACATGGACCCATAGGAATGTAGTGTACCTAGGCTATGCGTGCACTCAAGTGTTGTGTGCACACATGGACCCATAGGAATGTAGTGTACCTAGGCTATGCATGCACTCAAGTGTTGTGTGCCCACATGGACCCATAGGAATGCAGTGTACCTAGGCTATGCGTGCACTCAAGTGTTGTGTGCGCACATGGACCCATAGGAATGTAGTGTACCTAGGCTATGCGTACACTCAAGTGTTGTGCGCACACATGGACCCATAGGAATGCAGTGTACCTAGGCTATGCATGCACTCAAGTGTTGTGTGCGCACATGGACCCATAGGAATGTAGTGTACCTAGGCTATGCATGCACTCAAGTGTTGTGTGCGCACATGGACCCATAGGAATGTAGTGTACCTAGGCTATGCATGCACTCAAATGTTGTGTGCCCACATGGACCCATAGGAATGCAGTGTACCTAGGCTATGCGTGCACTCAAGTGTTGTGTGCGCACATGGACCAATAGGAATGCAGTGTACCTAGGCTATGAGTGCACTCAAGTGTTGTGTGCGCACATGTAGTGTACCGAGCTGCCACTTTCTCTGCCCGCAATATGGCTCAAATTAGAACCATTGCTCCAACATCATCACCACCGCTAGACCTCCAAAGGGCCGGTCCCCAGGGGTAAGTACTTTATATTGCCACCTCCTCTTCTCATGCCCCTGCGGATTGTATATGAATCATATTTAGTTATCTCATTAGTAACGGAAGTAACAAAGGTACCTAAGCCAATTTGAGTTTCGAAGCCAAATACCTTCTTGTATGCTTTTTACAACATGTGAGGAAACCCACGCAAACATGGTAAGAAAATACAGGATTTATGTAGCACTGGATGGATTTGCGCCCTGAACATATGCAGAAATGAAGCACACATGAAACAGCATATGTAAGTGTATATGCCCAGATGGATGTTTCGTGGGATGTGATCTACAGCACTAGCAAAAGCTCCAGGATTGACAAATGTGTTTACTTGCATATAGTAATAGCTGTTGCGTTACTCAGGGGTGATGTGCGCAGCTGCACATCACAACCACACGTTCACGCTAATTGAGCACGTGACATTTGAATACATCCAGAGTTCTCAGCAGGATTGCGGATCTGGGCGTTATACGCAGAGGATATGGCCTCACCCCATGGGCATGACCACACACCTAAAGGGTGTCTTTAGAAAAAATAAATACTTGTTTGTGCCACGTGTAATGGAATACATCCCAATTCCCGCAAATCGGGCTGACTCAACAATCCTGCAAATTTGGGACTCTTCTGCCAAAAGCAGAATGGTTTGGAAATATGCAATTGTTTTTCACAATTTAATTATTACACTACCTTATGCCAAATAATGCACTCAGGGCTCGATTCAGACCCGCTCGCTAGATGCGTTCGCACACTATATGCATACGCAAATTTCGTCAAGGCAAGCGATCCCACGGCAAGGCATTAGCACACCCACTATGTCTTTGCGTGTGATCGCATTGTGTGCAGATGCCCACCGGCCTGTCTTACTATGCCCACTTGAGCATGTCATCTCCAGGAAGTGTATGCAACCATCGGTACATCGAGCACCATCGGAAGCGAACGCAGCGCTTGTGGCTGACCCATACCCTGCCGCAAGCACTGCGAGCACTTCAGTGTGAAATATAACCAAGTGACGTGTACTATGACGCTGCCTCTTAATTATGCACGCCACTGAAATGGCGATAAGACGCTCAGGCACGCCTGCGTTCGCACCTCCACTCCCCTGTTTCTAGTGGCCAGCCCCTGTCACCACCCACAAACGGCTTCTCCTGTCAGTCAGTTGGGCAGTCTATGCGCAGCGAGCATACGCTTCCCGATTGCTCGCACTGGTTCGCGCACCCCGATGCGTACGCATGCGCAGATTGCAAAAATGCGTGCGAACGCAGCCTTGTGTGCGGGTCTGAATCAGGTCCTCAATTCCAAACATATTTGTCCAGCAAATGTAAAACCTTTGGCTAGCTTCTAAAAAACTAGTTATAAAAAATAATCATCATTGTTTACTTCAACTGGGTTCTGCATTATCTCCCATTAAACCTGTTCTGTACATTTGCCAAGGTTTATTTAATGTATATCTAGTGCCTTTTATTTCATACATTGACCCCTCTTTCCTGCTAGCAATGAAACATCTATAAAATACATTGCCTGTCTGGAGAAACATACTGGAGTACATTTCACAGCATGATACAAAGCAATCACAACTGAGTGTGAAAAAAGCTCAGCACACTTGGGAAATGCAGCGTATAGCACAGGCCATGTTTTTACTATTAAATATGACCTTTGTAAAATACAATAGATGTGAAATGTAACTCCTTTCCTCTGACCGCAAACCTTTAACTGTGTGTACTGTGTGGTCGGACGCTGTACCGTCTTTCAGACATTACCTATATTTCTCATCAAATGTTAAACCTAAAAGTAAGTTGCTTTATGTAAAAAAACCCTATTAATAACATTTGCATATATATGTAATGGTTCCCATACCTTGATAGGACTCAGCAGATAGGAGCAAGATATTGTTATCTGTTATCAAGCCGCAGTGATCTTTAATGTGATTTAGGTGCATACAGTATCTACCCCTTTGTCAGGGGCACCAGACAAGGGGGAAGGTGGTGCCGCCTGACAGTCATCCCTTCCCCACCAGGTCAATTCATAGGCTCCTATCCGGCAAAAGTCATTTTTTTTTTTATGACGGTGAAGCATATGACATCACGCCGTGCTACACCGCTGAGAAGCAGAGGAGCCACGGCCGCTACAAAGAGGAGCAGCAGCCAGAAGAGAGTAAGATAAGTGACTGGGATGGAGCCGGCGGGATGCAAGGGGCTGGAGTGACACAGTGGGGCCTGGAGTGACACAGGGGGAGCCTGGAGTGACACAGGGGGAGCCTGGAGTGAAACGGGGGGAGCGCCAGCCCCATACTTTGCCAGGGGGGCTCAGGCCCCTAGATACACCCTGATGTCATTACTGAAGGGGATTCTTCTGTTTGTAGGAAATTTACTCAGCCTTCCTATGTCCACAATTTTATATGAAACTAGCTGTAGTATCCGGTGTTGCCTGGGCAAGTCCATAACCAAATGCCATTAGAATTCAATTGTTAGGGGATTTTGTATGCACACATCTGAGTGACGTTTAAAGTAATATTATAGTAGTGAAGTTCCCCGCAGGCCAGTTTTCTACTTTCTGGCGCTAATAGAAATAATACAGATAATACAGACTGCCACTGCTTGAAACTCGTAAGCAAGCAACATAAAACACTCCATGAGAAAAGCAAGTGTATACCTGGCCCTGTGATTTGTTAAGCAATACAAAATAGTGGTTACTCATATCAACCTAATGGTTTTCACAGGTACTTGTAAAGGGGGGTTTACACTGAACTACAGAAGAAGAAAAAAAGTATCCCTCCAGCACACTGCAAAAACACCAGCAGAAAGGCTGGAATATTACATGATAATAGAAAGTCAGAGGTCTTTGTTGCATATATTTGCAAATATATGGTTAAGCGCCGGGCCGCGTGAAGGCTCATCTATACCGGCGTCCCTAACGCTACATAATAATAGCACCCACTCTGGGTCATATAATTGCATATTGTTTGAGCAACATGATAACAGCACATACATAAATATATTTAAGCTGAGAGCCAACTCACCTATGAGGTACCCCAGAAACCTACATATAGCACTACAGGAACCAGCACACCCTCCCAATGCTGGTCCCATCCATGCCTCTCAGAACAGTAATACAAAATAGTGATTGCTCATATCAACCTAATGTTTGGTTGATAAAGGGGGGGTTTACTCTGAACTACAGAAAAAAAGGTTTCCCTCCAGCACACTGCAAAAACACCAACAGAAAGGCTTGAATACTACATGATAATAGAAGTTTGTTGATGGACATGGCAAACGCTAGCTCCAGGGGGTATTGGAGATGCTTAAATTGAAATGGTAGATCCTTAGGTATCCGTATAGGAATCTTGGGTATGAGTACATTTTATCAATTTGCCGATCCTGTTGATTTGGTAGCTCCGATTATATTTTTTCCAAGACTTATAATATGTAATCTCGTAACATTACATAGTATGCACTCCTCCTCCATCTTCCCGATTGTCCTCCTCCATCTTCTTGTTATTAGAGGATGAGCGCTGTATTCAATGAAAGGATAATAGTAAAATGCTGCTTTTAGCATAGAAGCCCAATTAGCCCTCTTCCAATTTGCACATGTAACATGTTGCTGTTGAAGCCTTGCATCGTGCTGTTTGTCCAATTCGGATTCTCAAAATAAGGTTTGATAGTCAGCAGCAACCTGTCGGCGCATAATAGTCTGGTCTTTTGTCTCAGATGCTCAAAGCTTCATTTGTCGCAAACTATACAGGAAAGTGCACAGCACCCTCTGCTGGGGAAATATAGTAATGCATACATAATGCCCAGGCCTTCCTCCTACTACTTCTATGTGTACATAATGCCCAGACCATCTTTCTACTGCTTCTAGACTATGCATACAAAATGCCCTGACCTTCCTCCTACTGCTTCTATGCGTACATAATGCCCTGACCTTCCTCCTACTGCTTCTATACGTACATAATGCCCTGACCTTCCTCCTACTGCTTCTATGTCTACATAGTGCCCTGGCCTTCCTCCTACTGCTTCTATGCATACATAATGCCCTGGCCTTCCTCCTACTGCTTCCATGTGTACATAATGCCCTCACCTTCCACCTACTGATTCTATGTATGCATAGAAGCAGAATTTCCTACTACTGCTAGTATGTCTACATAGTGCCCTGATCTTCCTCCTACTGCTTCTATGTCTACATAGTGCCTTGAGCTTCCTCCTACTGCTTCTATGTGTACATAATGCCCAGACCATTCTTTTACTGCTTCTAGACTATGCATACATAATTCCCTGACCTTCCTCCTACTGCTTCTATGCGTACATAGTGCTCTGACCTTCCTCCTATTGCTTCTATGCATGCATAATGCCCTGACCTTCCTCCTACTGCTTCTATGCATACATAGTGCCCTGACCTTCCTCCTACTGCTTCTATGCATACATAATGCCCTGGCCTTCCTCTTACTGCTTCTATGTGTAATTAATGCCCAGACCATCCTTCTACTGCTTCTAGACTATGCATACATAATTCCCTGACCTTCCTCCTACTGCTTCTATGCGTACATAGTGCTCTGACCTTCCTCCTATTGCTTCTATGCATGCATAATGCCCTGACCTTCCTCCTACTGCTTCTATGCAGACATAGTGCCCTGACCTTCCTCCTACTGCTTCTATGCATACATAATGCCCTGGCCTTCCTCCTACTGCTTTTATGTGTAATTAATGCCCAGACCATCCTTCTACTGCTTCTAGACTATGCATACATAATGCCCTGACCTTCCTCCTACTGCTTCTATGTGTCACGGCCAGGGTATTTCAGCATGGCGCTAGGCGAGTGTTACCTGTGAGGTCATTGTGGCGCGGGCTGTCTGGTGGCGGAGCTGGTGTCTGGCGGGGGGCTTTGGCTGCGCGCGTTGTTGTGCGGGCCTGTTGTCACTCTGCGCTGGTAAGGCCTGGCGGCGTCTCCATTCCGTTTGGCATGGGCGCCTCCATCTTGCCTTCTGGCCATGTGATGCAGCTGGCCAATCCTGGTGAGTCACATGGTCCCTCCGGCCAGTAACCGCACGGCATGGGGTATTTAGGAAGGGTCAGTGCCTTCCTTCTTTGCCAGTGCAACGTGTATCTCAGCCTAGCTGAGAGGGAGTTCTCTGTGCTTTCCTGTTCCTGTGAATTCGCTGTCTGCCAGTCTGCCTGTCAGCTCCTAGCTCCCACTGGACTACCCCGCTTCCTCCATCACCCTTGCCCATACCTGAGTGCCTGAGCCTGCTGACATCCTGCGCTTCAGTTCACTACCTGTATACCTGGCTTGTTTATTTTCAGTTTCACTACCTGCACACCTGGACAGCTCTAATTATTTCTACTTGGACATTAACCCTTTACTCCCACCACAGAACTCTTGTGCACATTTATATATTCCTGGACTTTTATTTACTGCCATTATATGTTTACTCAAGCACTTATTAAAATCCTAGTTTTATTTTCAAATCTGCTTCTGTGATCGCTCCTGCTACCACCCCGGGTCCACAAACAACCCAGAACATCACAGTTTGCACTGGACCCATGGAGTCGGCCACGGATCAGGAGTCAGGAGTGGATTTGTTCCGGTGCATTTCTGGTCATTTAGAAAATCTGGAAAACATGCAGCATCAGATGGCTCAATTTCTGCAAGAGATGTCCAAGCGACAGGATAGTTTGCAAACTTCCTTTTCTACCCCTGAAGTACCAGCAGCTACATCCGCATCAGCGTCTGGGAATACAGGAGGCAGATCATCTCCCCGCTTACATCTTCCTTTACCAAATAAATTTGACGGCAATCCTAAACTCTGCCGAGGATTCCTAAATCAGTGTGACATACATTTTACCCTGCAGCCTGACAACTTTCTAACTGCAAGAACTAAAGTGGCTTATATAGTCTCTCTGTTATCCGGCCAGGCCTTGGAATGGGCTTCCCCACTCTGGGAGCGCTCAGATCCGCTGCTGGATAATTATGCAGGCTTTGTGTCATCCTTCAGGAGGATTTTTGATGAACCTGGGCGTACTGTATCAGCATCATCAAACATCATGACACTGAGACAAGGGGTCCGTCCTGTCAGTCAATATCCGTGCAATTTCAAATTTTAGCATCAGAGCTCAAATGGAATGAGGAAGCCCTCACCTTGACCTTCTGGCATGGGTTGTCAGACCGACTAAAGGATGATCTAGTCACTCGAGAGCTTCCTACTAATCTGAACGACATGATTTCGTTGTGTATCAAAGTTGACCTACGCTTCAGGGAACGTCAGGCTGAAAAAACAGAACTGACGTGCAAAGGTCATTTACCCCCTCCATTCCTACCCGTCCCATTCTTTCTCCTACTAAAGAGGAGCCTATGCAGGTGAATCATACACACCTCTCCAAAGAAGAACGTCAGAGAAGAATGCAAAAGAACCTCTGTCTGTACTGCGGAGAGTCCGGTCACCTGCTGATCTCCTGCCCCCGTAAACCGGGAAATGCCAAATCCTAACTGACCCTGGAGACATCAAGTTAGGAGTTATGAACCCGTCTCCAAAAATTAAAGATTTCACGATTACCCTAGCCTTGGATCTTAAACCCAAACCTGTCTTTGCTACTGCTCTACTCGACTCGGGAGCAGCCGGAAATTTCATAACGTCTAGTTTCATAGATAAATTTCAGATTCCTTGTTTGTCTCTCAACCATGCCATCTCTCTGACCTCTATAGATGGACGCCCTCTAACTAACGGGATAGTCACCAAAGAGACTCTACCAGTATTGGTCCGAATTGGGGCACTTCATTCTGAGTCCTTAAAATTCCTGGTGATATCAGAGGCCTCTCAAGAAATTGTTCTTGGTCTACCCTGGTTACGTCAACATAATCCCAGGATTGATTGGAGTTCTATGCAGATTCTGTCATGGGGTATGGACTGTCAGAAATCCTGTCTTCCAAAAATTCGACCTGTGAGAAAGACAGTTCCATTAGTTTCTTCTGCCATTCCCAAGGAATATCAGATGTTCGCCGATGTTTTCTCTGAACAACAAGCAAATATCTTACCCCCTCATAGGGAATGGGACTGTCCAATTGAATTGATACCTGATAAGATACCACCTCGTGGTCGTACCTATCCGCTGTCCTTGCCTGAGACTCAAGCCATGACCGAGTACATTCGGGACAACCTGGCAAAGGGGTTCATTCGCCCCTCTACTTCACCTGCCGGAGCTGGGTTTTTCTTCGTTGGCAAGAAGGACGGTGGTCTAAGACCATGTATCGATTATCGAGGCCTTAATGACATTACTGTAAAGAATCGATACCCTCTTCCCCTGATTACTGAGTTGTTTAATAGGGTCAAGGGCTCTGTCATTTTTTCTAAATTAGATCTAAGAGGGGCTTACAACCTCATTCGTATCCGAGCTGGCGATGAATGGAAGACCGCTTTTAATACCAGAGATGGACATTTCGAGTATTTAGTAATGCCTCTTGGATTATGTAACGCCCCTGCTGTCTTTCAAAGTTTCGTTAATGAGATTTTCCGGGATCTGTTATATGTTTCGGTTGTTGTCTATCTGGATGACATACTGATTTTTTCACCCTCGGTGGCTAAACATCAAGAACATGTTAAAGAAGTTGTGACCCGTTTGAGAGAAAACCACCTTTACTGCAAACTGGAGAAATGCGTATTTGGAGTGCCCAGTGTACCTTTTCTCGGCTATGTAATATCTGGCTCCAGTTTAGAAATGGACCCCAAGAAGGTACAAGCAATTCTGGATTGGACCCGACCTCAGACACTGAAGGCCATCCAGAGATTGTTGGGATTCGCCAATTATTATAGACGCTTCATTAAGGGATTTTCTACACTGCTGGCTCCCATTACAGCCTTGACCCGCAAAGGTGCTATTCCTGCCCAATGGTCACCTGAGGCAGAGTCTGCCTTTCATCTTCTAAAACAGGCCTTTATCTCAGCACCAGTTCTTCGACAACCAGATCTGGACAGGCCTTTTTTGTTCGAAGTAGACGCATCATCTGAAGCTGTGGGAGCGGTCTTGTCTCAACGTTATGAGGACGACCGAGTCCATCCGTGTGGGTTCTTTTCTAAAAAATTCTCACCTGCCGAAAGGAACTACGCCATAGGTGAGCAAGAACTACTAGCTGTAAAGTTGGCGTTGAAGGAATGGAGATATTTGCTAGAAGGCGCCAAGTTTCCATTTACTGTATTTACGGACCATAGAAATCTCCTATTTCTCAAAAACCTCCAATGTGTGAGTCCTCGTTTGGCCCGCTGGGCAATATTCTTTGTCAGGTTTCAGTTCACCCTGACCTTCCGGTCTGGAGCACTTAATCAGAAGGCTGATGCCCTATCGAGATCTCTCCTCTGTGATGATCAATCTGAAAATCAAAGCAATACCCCTGTCTTGGAATCAAGAGTTTTCGCCGCATTACAACTTCAGCCTCCTACGGGAAAATCATTTGTGGCCCCGGAATTAAGGAAGCAGCTTCTCACTTGGGCACATTCCTCTCGCTTCGCAGGGCACTCAGGCACTCGGAAGACCTTGGAGTTCCTGAAAAGACACTATTGGTGGCCTTCTATGAAGGCAGATATAATGGAGTTTATCTCTTCCTGCTCCTCCTGTGCCCAGCATAAATCATCACGTCAAGCTCCAGCTGGGGAATTGCTTCCATTACCTGCTCCATCACGTCCATGGACGCATCTCTCCATGGATTTCATCACAGACCTGCCAGTCTCTCAAGGTTTCCACACTATCTGGGTTGTAATAGACCAATTTTCCAAGATGGTCCACTATATACCTTCTGCCCCTGACCTGGCACAGTTGTTTGTCCAACACATATTTCGTCTACATGGCCTTCCTGCTGAAATTGTCTCTGACCGTGGTGTGCAGTTTACTGCAAAATTCTGGAGGGCTTTGTGTTCTGTTCTTCAAGTGAAGTTAAACTTTTCCACGGCCTACCATCCGCAAAGCAACGGCTCCACCGAGAGAGCTAATCAAGATCTAGAGACTTTCTTAAGAATTTTTATGTCATCTTCCCAGGACAATTGGGCTGCCTTGCTGCCGAGTTTGCACATAATGCTTCCTACAACTCGTCAACTAACCAAACGCCATTTCAGGTTGTATATGGCCTTCATCCTCGTGTTCCCGAATTCCGAAGCCTGTCTGTATTCGATGTTCCGGCCGTGGAGGACACGGTGCGGAATTTTGCTGCCATCTGGACTCAAGTACGGTCTGATTTGTTGAAGGCATCCTCTCGCTATAAGACCCAGGCCGATAAGAAGCGTAGAATAGTTCCACGCATGCAAGTTGGAAGCAAGGTCTGGTTATCCACCCGGAATCTTCGTCTGAGGGTTCCTTCTATGAAATTTGCACCACGCTTCATCGGTCCCTTCTCCATAACAGAAGTCATTAATCCAGTGGCCTATCGTCTACAGTTACCCCCATACCTAAAAATCCCTAATTCCTTCCATATTTCCTTATTGAAGCCCCTGGTCCTGAATAAATTCCATTGTGCTCTACCTGCTTCTCCTCGAGTCCAGACGGAGAGAGGAGTTGAGTTTGAGGTCGCCCAGATCTTGGACTCTCGTCTACGCAGAGGTCATCTACAGTATTTGCTGGACTGGAAAGGTTACGGTCCAGAGGAACGTTGCTGGACCGATGCTCGTGATGTCCACGCTCCCACGCTCTTCAGAAGATTCCATTCTGCCCATCCGGAGAAGCCTGGTGAGTATCCTGAGGCCAACCCAAAAGGGGGGGGTACTGTCACGGCCAGGGTATTTCAGCATGGCGCTAGGCGAGTGTTACCTGTGAGGTCATTGTGGCGCGGGCTGTCTGGTGGCGGAGCTGGTGTCTGGCGGGGGGCTTTGGCTGCGCGCGTTGTTGTGCGGGCCTGTTGTCACTCTGCGCTGGTAAGGCCCGGCGGCGTCTCCATTCCGTTTGGCATGGGCGCCGCCATCTTGCCTTCTGGCCATGTGATGCGGCTGGCCAATCCTGGTGAGTCACATGTTCCCTCCGGCCAGTAACCGCACGGCATGGGGTATTTAGGAAGGGTCAGTGCCTTCCTTCTTTGCCAGTGCAACGTGTATCTCAGCCTAGCTGAGAGGGAGTTCTCTGTGCTTTCCTGTTCCTGTGAATTCGCTGTCTGCCAGTCTGCCTGTCAGCTCCTAGCTCCCACTGGACTACCCTGCTTCCTCCATCACCCTTGCCCATACCTGAGTGCCTGAGCCTGCTGACATCCTGCGCTTCAATTCACTACCTGTATACCTGGCTTGTTTATTTTCAGTTTCACTACCTGCACACCTGGACAGCTCTAATTATTTCTACTTGGACATTAACCCTTTACTCCCACCACAGAACTCTTGTGCACATTTATATATTCCTGGACTTTTATTTACTGCCATTATATGTTTACTCAAGCACTTATTAAAATACTAGTTTTATTTTCAAATCTGCTTCTGTGATCGCTCCTGCTACCACCCCGGGTCCACAAACAACCCAGAACATCACACTATGTCTACATAGTGCCCTGACCTTCCTCCTACTGCTTCTATGCATACATGATGCCCTGACCTTCCTCCTACTGCTTCTATGCATACATAGTGCCCTGACTTTCCTCCTACTGCTTCTAGACTATGCATACATAGGGTCTCATTCAGACCCGCTCGAGAGCGCAGGACGCTCGCAAGCAGGTTGATGTTACCCCAATGCGCATGCGCACAGCCAAGTTGTCGCTCCGGGGCTCGCACCAAAGGGGGCGTGCTGTCGATGGTGACTGACAGCACACCCCCTTTGGTGGGCGTGCCAGGGGCATGGCTGCCAGACGGAGGCGTTCCCATGGGATATCAGTGGGAGTGATTTTGGCTCTGATAGAACCAAAATCACTCCAAGGCTTGCCGCCACAAGACCCTACCGCAGGGTCTCGTCGCAAGCCCGATGGTCGCGATGGTCTTGACCATCGCGACCATCATCATGGACGCTCGCATAAGCTGGGGGTGGTAACCCACAGCTATGCGAGCGTCCAAAAGGCTGCTCCACATTTAAATAGGACGGCCCTGATTCAGAGCGAGCGCTCTGGTCAGAGCATCCGGCTCTGAACCAGGGCCATAGTCTGTTGCAGACAGCAGGAACTCTGTGTCTTTGCAGCTCATTACTGCATTTCTGCCTGTCAGTTTGTGTGCAGAGCTCAGCTGCATACTATCCTGTGATTAGGGAGGCTTTCTGCAAGAATAGTGCTGATTGGTCCCTTCTTCCTATAAATTACAGCCAGCCCTACACTTCCTGCCGGCGATATTGTCTGACTTCCAGAATATGTGTTCTCCTGTGCTCTGAAGCCTGAGTTTTAGCCGTTCTCACCTTGTTCTGCAGTTCCTGCATGCTGAGATCATTTCTCCTGAGTACTGTGCCAAAAGTCGTCTGTGAGTCATCTGCAATGGTTCCATCTGCTCACGTCCTTACTGTTGAGACTTCCCGGAGCAGTGACTTCTGAAGCCGCGGCCTACCTCTACGCAGCCTGCAGCATTTCCACACCACAACCCAGTTTAGCCACGTCAGTCTGTGTCCAACCAATTCAAGCCAGCAGTGTTCTCTACCTCGCTGCCTCCAGCCTGTGCTCAAGGATGCTACGTGTTGTTCCTGTCGCACCTCGGCCATCAAGGCTGCACTGCGTTGTTCTTATCATACCTCGGCTCTCAAATCCACTCCGTGTTCTTCCTGTCACACCTCGACCCTCAAGGCTGCACCATGTTGTTTCTGTTGCATCTTGGCCCTTAAAGCTGCATCTCGGCCCTCAAGGCCACACCCTGTAGTTCTTGTCGCACCTCAGCCCTCAAGGCAGCACTGTGTTGTTCGTGCTGCACCTCAGCCCTCAAGACCGCACCTTGAACCTAGTCTGTTACTTTAGCTAGTGGCCAACAACATTATAGTGCATTTCCTGTCTGTCCTGTCATAGCCTGTAATGTGGCCCTGCTGCATCGGTTGTCTTGCCTGTCTAGTCCTAGTCTGTAAATCCTGCAGTATTACAGTCCAGGTCACTCCTGCTCCGCAGCTTGTATTCATTGTCTAGCCGCTTGCCTGATGACCTATCTGCACCATAGTCCCAAAATATACCTGAGACCTTCATCATCTGCCGCTGCTAGTGAACCTTGTCCTTCAGATCTGTACAAGTAACCATCTGAATGTAGCCTCACTCCAGCTAGTTCCAGTAGTAGAAGGACTGCCACCCCTCAGCTCTGCCTTGTTTCCAGTCAGCAGTCCTGAGGTCTCTCGTAGGTTGTGTAATCCTCCACTGCTGGGGGCTTAAATCCAGGGAACAACGGGTGGCTGTTATTGGTGGAAGAGCATCCCCTTGACTCTAGAGGTCTTACGCAATGTGCGTGAACTGTAACAGTCAGCCTTTGAATGTACATTAACCAATTGCAGCAATATAGCATACTTCCCAACTGTCCCACTATTCCACCCATGGGCTGCATGGGTGGAATAGTGGGACACGGGGGGTAGTGAGTTCGGGGGGAGCACTTCACTATACAGAGCAGCAGGTGAATAGGTGCCAAGCACATGCACGTGGCATCTGTTCACAGTGTGCTTAGAGCCTGGGAGCAACCCAGCATCTCCAGAAGTGCTGGGCATGCCCCCAGAGTGATGAAAATAGGGGTGTGCCACAGTGTCACACTACTTCCGATTAGGCCACGTTGCCATTTCAGATTCCACTTTTTCAACTTCAAAACGTTGAGGTATGACTATAGTTGTCACAGTTATGAATTTCACTAGTAGAATTCCACTTTTCAAGACACTTAGGGCCTGATTCAGAGTCGGACGCTATTTGCGCTCGCTCGTTCAGAAAAAGGGGCCGGCTATTTAAATTGAGCACTCGCTCTTTGCGGTCTGTTGACGCCTCTATGTCTGGGCGAGCGAACGAAACATGCGCTCGCTATTTTGTAAAGACGCCCCCTGGCCGCTCGCATCATACGTCATCTCCGCTATTTATTAGATTAATCGAGTACATCGAAAGGCGTCTGAACTGCTCGCAGTGCTTGTGGTTGGATTTTCTTACCGTAATCATGCGAACAGTTCAGGCAAAGAAACAACCGAGTGACGTGGTTGATGACGCTGCTTTGTTAATTATGCACACCCTTAAAACGCCCATTTTGACCGTTTGGCACGCCTGCGTTCGGATCTCCACTCCCTGTTTTCAAGCACCTTCCCCTGTTACCACCCACAAATGCCTCATCCTGTCACTCAAATTAGCAGGCACTCGCAATTTTGCGAGCACACGTTTTCCGACCGCACTGACTGGTCAGCGCATGCGCATTACGACCCATACGCATGCGCAAATGTGCGAACATCGCTCGGAGCGAACGAGCGGCCGCTTACGAGCGGCTCTGAATCAGGCCCTTAGACCGGGTACACATTAGAACGATATCTTCACGATTTGTTGTTTCCAGGTAAATTGGAATGACAAATCGTGAAGATCATTCAGTGTGTACCTGCAATATTTCCTGCAGGTCATTTACGACATCTTCTGGTTAGCTGTGCTGCACGGCTACAATGACGCGATTCAGCGAGAATCGCGGCATCACCCCCCTGCGCAGAACCGTCCACTTTCAGCTGCGGGTGCGGGGTGCCGGCGGCCATTCCAGGAGACTTGCCTACTCTTGCGGGGTGCTGGGTGCTGCACACGATTTTTGGGAGGCTCCTGGCAGTCCTGGGAGAGTAGGCAAGTATGCATACATAGGGGTCATGGCTCATTCTTCACTGTATTCGTTGGTATCACCTGTGCAGATGGTTTAACCACACACTGGAAGCTAGGGATCGACTTTAATGTGTAATGTTCTTGAACCTCTGAGAATCATACTGCTCGGCTAGTCTGTTGAAATAGGAGACAAGAGTCCTAAACAGGTGCTTGGGTAGTATAACATAAACTGCTGGCTGTGACAATCGTACATACTTACCTACTCTCCCAGGAGTTGCAGGAGGCTGCCGAATTTTCGGGTAGCACCCCCCCCCGCAACCCCCGAAAAGTGTCCCAATCTCCCGCATCCCACCCACTTCCTAGTGAAGCGGACAGAATCGGGAGATAATTGCCGGGAACCGCGGCTCTGTATGGAGGGGGTGGGGCTAATTACGCAAAATTGCGTCTTTCAGCCCTGACCGCCCCTCTCGGCCCAGTGATTTGCGGTAGCTTCCCGCAGTAGGGCGGGGCCTAATGACATAGGAGCCCGGCTCCATGCCCCAAAGTGGCCAAATGCATCTCCTCTATGGGCTTCTCCCGGAAAGGACATAGAAATAGTCGGCAAGTAGGCAATAGTATGTAGTGAGATCTTAACTCCTGTCCTGATATGAATTTTGCATAAATATTTGTGATTATATTTTTAGTTGGCTCTTTAACATGTAAATAAACTCCTTAACTGTATTACACATTTCTGTGTTGATAGACAAATTCTGCAATGTTTCACTAAAAAGGTGTCTGTGTTTTTTTCTAAACTAATTCCATTTTGCAGAAATGCCTCACTTAACCAGCAGGGGTCTCTATTACAGCAATACATCTCCAGCTAGGCACACTGTATTTTTCTACAATGAAAGAATAATTCATGCAGTCAATAGAAACCTGATTTGATATTTGCCCATTACTTGTAGGTCATTTAAGGAGTCACGAATTGCACAGTGATTTGTTTTTTTTAATGAACCCTGCATAATTAGATTGATTGCCCAATTTTCATCAAATTACCAGTTTGTCTAGATTGTTTTGTTTCCCCGGCAAAGGCAGAAGTGACATATTTGGGGAACATGTCATATTAAATACTTTGGCTCTTAAGGCCACCTCCAGCTTTGTCTCTGCGTGGTTCATATCATAATGCTGGTTACACCTTGGAGAATCATTTGGCTGTGGATAGCAAGCAGAGGCAGACCACTACTGGCTAAGTGGCAGGACCAGTCGTCAGGAGGGCTGGCTGTTTAAACTAAACTAGGCTAGTCACTCATATGTATTACAGGCACGTCATTTCTGGGTACTCGCCCGCTGGTATGGATCGTAGTACTTAGATGTTATAGCTGCGAGCTTAAAGAGAAGATCCGCTTAATGATGGATGCCCCCCAGCGACTACTGCATCTGAAATGCCTATGTGCAAGGGAATTCTGGTCCTCTATTTGTACCTTTGGCAAATAATTAGGTATTTCCCTGTCCACTCTTCATTTGCCCTAAATAGATAACCTTGCCACCTGTCATATGCAGCTGGTATTGCAGCAAATACTCACATGTAGTTGTCAGTGGCGTCACTAGGGCGTGTGGGTGGTGCTGACTGCACTGGGTGTCGCCCTCCGAGGAACAGTGCAGGGAGAGTATCTGGACACACCCCCCAGAGTGATGACTCTGGAGGTGTGCCGCGAGGCCACGTCCCTGACCCATGAGGCCACTCCCCTATTTAGAAGCCTGCGCCTCTGTTGCGAGCTGTGGGTCTCTTTTTGGCACACTGGGTGTCACCGATCCTAGTGATTCCACTGGTTAGTGTTGACTGTGCACTGCCACCCATCACCTGTAGGTGGTATTATGGTGGATCCTCAAATGTTGCAGTTGCCTTTGTACTTACCCTATCGCATCTCTTTGCAACATATTGAAATGTGACCCTGATTCAGAGCCGGTCGCTCTGACAGAGCGCTCGCTCTGAATCAGGGCCGGTCTTTTTTTTTTCAGAACGGCCTCCTGGCCGCTCGCATAGCTGTGGGTGACGGTTTGCGCATGCACTCTGTGCCACCATCGACCCTGTTGCGAGCGCTTAGCACTTGCGACCGGGTCTGAATCAGGCCCTGTGTTATGTGAAGAAACAAAATCTAGTTTTTGGTTAGCATCTTACACTCACATGTGGCTAAATTATTCATACAAAACACCTATATCCTCCCATCATAGTAATCATATGCAGCTCAACATGATGATGTCTTGCTGCACAAATTCAAATATAATGGATACAATAAGTTGCATGATGTCACAAAACAAACCTGAGAAATGGCTTTAATCTCCGTTGCATTGTGTTATACTGCAGTACATGACCCTCTTTTACATTGCAACTGGTTCTAATACAGTGTGAAGTGCCAAAAGTCATGGGATAGATGCCTAGTATCGTGCAGCACCCCCTTTACCCCGGCGTAGTGTAGCAACTCGATATGGCATCGATTCCACAAGTGGACTGAAGACCTCTGGAGAGATGTTGTAGGAACAGGATCTTGAGTGCAAATGGATCTCTCCACCACGTCCTATAAATGCTCGATTAGGTTCATGTTGGGCGAATGTGGTGGCAACACCATTCTTCTGAACTCTCCAGAATGCTCCGCGAACCAATTCTGGATAACTTGGGACCAATGACACGGTGCATTATCCTGCTGGAATATTTCATCGTTGTGGGGGTAAATGAAGTCCATGAAGGGCTGCAAATGGTCATGCAATGTAGCAGGTACAGTTCAATGACGTGTTCAGGCGGACCAACAGACCCAACTTATGCCATGTGAACATATCACACACCATTATGGAACCACCACCAGCATGCACGGTATCCTGTTGACAACTAGGGTCCATTACCTCATGGGATCTGCACCACACCCGAACTTTACCATCAACTCGAAACAACTGGAACCATGACTCATTGGACCATTCCACAGACGCCGCTGGTAAAGATCATTAAGCACCCCTGGTCGGTCACTGCGCTGTCCACAGTGGGTGGTAATGCCTTTCAATGAGGTATAGCTGGTACACACGTGACACCATAGATCGAGGAATGTTGAATGTCCGCACAACTTCAGAAATGGGATGTCCCCATCATGCTCCATTCGAACTCCGATAATTCATGTCGCCTTGCAATAAGCAGTCTAGTGTTCAAACTGACTCTCGAGATTTCAGATTAAAACTGATGCAGGTCTGTGCACAGAGCCGGCCCTAGGCATAGGCATTATAAGCAAATGCCTGGGAGCGACTCAGCATGCTAGGGGCATTCCACTGGGGCATTCCACTGGGCTGAGCTCTGCGTGTGGCTGCCTCTGCCTGTCCTCCCCCCGTCCGAGGGCGCCTGCCGCTAGCCGCTGCTCCCAGTCCCACCTACCCAGAGCCCGCCGGCACAGCTACCCATTGTTTCCTCCAGCACGCTGTCGCGATCAGAGCTCTCCCAGCCGCTGCCACACCTCCCATGGGCCTATGCGGAGCCTCCACCTCCATCTTGTCCCAGCCACAGCCAGCCATTGTAAAATAACGCAGGCTGCTGCCCGCAGCGCTGCGCAGGTAAGAAGACTCAGGGATTCACTAAATAAACAAAAATAACAATACAGCACAGCCAGCCACAGCATTATTAAATTTAGCAGGCTAGCTGGGGGAAAGGCTTGGGGACAAAGATTGGTTTTGTCAGTGCTGCGTCTGACAGTGACTGACTATAAGAGGGGATGGGGTGGTGTAATCTATGCTAGGGGGCACCAGTCAAAATTTTGCCTACGGCTAGGGCCGGCTCTGTCTGTGCATTTCCAAAATGTCACAGTATGGTTACTCCACCTTTACATACTGCTATTCCATGACTTTTGGCACTTCAGTATATTAGCCAAAATTACTTTACCTGGCTTACAAAAAGACCCAGCTTTCTAATAACAACTGCTCCAGTAGATAGTGATAGTGTATGCAGTGGGAGCTTTCACTGATTAATTGCTGTATTTACTGTTGTTACCAGGACTGAGTGAATTTACCAATCCTGGCCCATTTTGCTAAGTAAGACCACCTAATTATTAAGCTTTATTTTGATATATCTGTTATTATGGTGTAGTATTTTGGTACAAAACTTTACTTTGCTGAAATCATCTATTTGGTTATAAAATTATTGATTTAATGAACACATAAGTAAAAAGCACTTTATTGATATACCTACCGAAAACATTTTTAATCCACTTGTTGTTAGGATTCGGGTATATCTCAGAGAGAACGAGTCCAGCAACAGCTTTGAGGGCTGGAACACTTGGCTAGCGGCGGCCATGGAGCAGCCCTGAGGGCTGGTAGTCTTTGACTAGTTGTGGCCCGAGGGCTGAAGAAGTTGATGTAACCTATGGGCTATGCAGCAGCCTTGAGGGCTGGTAAGTGTTTGACTATTCGTGGCCCGAGGGCAGTGAGATAAGATGCGGCCTTTGGGCCGTGCAGCAGCCTGGAGGGCTGGTGAGCTTTGGAAAGCTGTGGCCACTGGGCCGTAGAACAAGATGCGGCCTTTGGGCCTTGCAGCAGCCTTGAGAGCTGGTCAGCCTTGGCAAGCTGTGGCCTGTGGGACGAAGAACAAGATGCGGCCTTTAGGCCGTGCAGCAGCCTTGAGGGCTCGTAAGCCTTGGCAAGCTGTGGCTTGTGGGCTGTAGAGCAAGGTACCTTGGCAGCGGTGGTCTGGTGAGAGACCTGTGCTACCGGGTTGACACATGCAGTGGTACACAGGATTGCGTACTTAGGACACTGGATTGTGGCCTGTGCCGCCGGGTTGACACAGGCAGTGGTACACTAGATTGCATACCCTGGACGCTGGATTGCGGCCCATGCCACCGGGTGAACACAAGCCGCTGGATGCTGGCCTGCGCACTCTGGACACTGAGTGCTGTCTGTGCCACCTGGATGACACAAACGGCAGGTAGTAGATATGTGGACTGTGCTGCCTAGATGACACAAATGGCAGGTAACAAAAGCTGACAGGAGGACTGGGTACTCGACTGGATAACTGGAGACAATGCAGAAACCGGAAACACGTGAAACGCTATCAGGGAGGGAGTCCATCTACCCCAGGAGAGGGACCCATATCCCGACTGTGTCACTATATATATAATATATATATATATATATACTGTATATATTAGTGGAGTGTCACAAGGAACTCCTCCAACTCCATCACGAAGTATAAGGAACCTTGGTGACCAGTGTATCTTTGCTCCAGATACATCTATATATGTCCGACATAAGTGGATAATGATGACCAGCGTATCTTTTCTCCAGATGCATCTATATACCAGATATACAGTAAGTTGATAACAGATGACCAGCGTATCTTTTCTCTGGATGCATGCAGACGGGTTGATAATGATGACCAGCCTATCTTTGCTCCAGATACATCTATATGCCAGACATACTGTAAGTGGATAATGATGACTAGCGTATTTTTACGCTGGATGTATCTAGATAATGTAAGTGTGCAAATGCAAATGCTTATTTACATCCATCCCTAAATGAGGTCTTTAAGTGTATTTTAGATAGCAGGGAAAAGAATACTGCATAGTATATTATGCATTTTAACTTAATTTACTTTTAAAAAAGTATTTTGCTAAATCAGCTTACTCTGGGTGTACTGTGACCAGTCTCATACCTGATTGCTTCCCATTCTTTCTCCTGTTTTTTAAATGGTTCTTCACTCCAAATGAATTGATGCCCACACACACATTTATGAGCAGCTTGGAAACGTAGGTGGGCAGATCTGTTGGGTTGGGAGCAGGCAGCTGAGCAACGTCAGCACAGCACTAAAATAACCAGAAATGTAGGTAGAAGCAATCAGTGTAAGGAAAAACATCAAATAATAGACAAGAAAATAATAAAAAATGTTTAAACGTAGTAGCTAGTTACTTTATATGTTTGTATTTATTAGCATACATGGGTCCTGGTATATTACATAAGAACAATGCAGTACATTGTCCACAGCATAGCCACAGGTTTGTGAACACCCGTGCATCACACCCAAATGTGCTTGTTAAACGTCTTGTTCCAAACCTCTGGTGAGGATTTTCATTTTGGTCATATAGTAAAGCTGATGTTAATTACATCATATAAGGTCATCTGAGCCCTGCCCTGTGCAGCAGACACATGTGACAGCAGTGCAGCTTTCCCTTGTTTTTTGCAAGTGATGTTACAGGAAAGACACATTGGACATTACCCTACTACATGCCATCTTGGTTTTTATACACCTGTGAGGCACTTCTAGAACTCAAGATTCAGGCAGCCATGTTCCTAAGTCCAACTTGTTGTAGCAACAGCTGCAGACTGGATATTGCTCTTTAAGAAGCTATACTGGAGGGACACAAAGGTGGCACTGTATCATAAGTTGTCACTGTGTAGCTTCTCTTATTTTGACAGAGTACTCTCTCTTTGCTAACTAATCCCCCATACTATGAGGTGAAGTTTAGATCTGGTCACAGTAGCCAGTAGCGGATCCAGGAAGGAACACAGAATCTTTTCCATAGGCACTTCAGGTGGCTGTGACTTTCCTCTCCTCCCCGATGCCTCATCTCCTTCCCAGGGACGAGCCAGCCATGGGGAGGAGAGGACGGTTGCAGCTGCCTGAAGTGCTTATGGAGAAGGTGTGTGTGTCACGGGATGTTCATACTGATCCAGGGAGGAGAGGTGATCAGGTGTAACAATACTGGATCAGAACCTCTATACACTCCTTCCTATACCTTCTATTATCCTGCCTATACCTTCTAATATCCTGCCTATACCTTCTAAAGATGACGCTAATTTGCGTACGCAGTCATACAGTAAATAAAAGACTCCAGACTTGGAACGTGTGGTTCCGAAGCACCAAGTATTATTCAAGTAAAAAGTACAGTCAGTTACATGCTATTGATCCAGACACAATTAGACGCAAAGGAATTATACAGACCCCAAGTACAGTATACATACGCAGCGCTTCCGGACCAGATGTTAGGTTTCAGCAAGAAACCCCTCGTCTATCAGCTCTCGGCATGAAGACTAAAAACCCAGTTTTGGCGCACACATATTTATACCCCCCAGGAATAGACAAAACAATAGAGACGTTTGTTGCTGATGCTATTGGTCCTCAAGGGGGAAGCATCTGTTACAGAGCGTTTAACAGGCTGATTCAAATAGACTCAACCCAGCCTCCAACAACTGCGGGTCTCTGCCCTCCCGCCCCATGCAACATCCTAACAGTTATTTATATCATATACATTTTGTTGCTTGAAGTCTCTGCGGTCCATAACTCGAGAATGCATGATGCGATCTCCCCACCGATATCACCGGAATACTGTGGAAAGAGTACGCATCAGTACAAAACCAAACACTGCTTACTTAGCATGTATAAAACCTTAGTTATCAAATAATCTTTATTTCATAGTATTTATACTAAATGAACAACTTAAATCTTATACCTTAAAGCTTATGGAACCTTGTATGTGAATATGTAATGTGTGAATATGCGGGGTTTGATATGAAGACGCTAGTTAACTTGGTGCGGATGCGTGCGCATTTAGCTACTAAATGGTGTTTTCATTCGGGGTCTTGTGCATTTGCTAATATGCGACTAGTTAACAGCGCAATTGTGCATATTACTGTGTGTATGGGAAATGAGGAAAGATGCAATCGCAGGGTGCTTAATAGTAATATCGCCATATGTACTTAAATATGAGTTTATCTAAAATGGAGCTGGGGCAGCCATTCACAAAATGGCGTCTTCCGATCTCATTTCCAAGATGGCGTCTTGCGGCCAGTCGCAAGATGGCGTCGCCGCAATTCAATTTTAAACTGATCTTATCTCAGCGAATTATCCAGCTTCGACAGTCCACCCTTTGATAGCAAACAACATGCTATCACAATCTGCTATTAGAATTTAATTTAGGCTTACATTTACATATTATTTAGTGTTATTATGGGATGACACAAGGTGGTTCTTAATCCATCAATAATGTGTCTCTGGGTGGTGACATAAAACTACTATTATACGCACACCGCGTATCTTGGAAGATCATGTGAAAGGTGTGGGTATGCACCAGTCTTATAAAAGCAGTCTTGAAGGTGAATTTAGACTTTACATTATCTGAGGTGTTTTAAAAATAACATTTCCATAATACATTCTATGCATGTCTAAATATAATACATTAAATGATGGTATTTCCTAGTTCAGGGTTGTAATGCAGTTCTATATTTACCTCAGTATTCATATTGTCATTACTGACCACCATCATAGTTTCGTTCTTTTGTTTTACTATATTTTTACATTTTCCACACTTCAACACAATAGGAACACACCGGACACATATGCCAATTATTATGATGACATCAGTATAAGGATTAAGAATTTGCCTATGTTGGTGATCACTTCCTGGACCCATTCCCCTAGACCTGAGAACCATTTCACTGGGTTCAGCCATGAAACCCATCCTTCTATCTTTTCCCCTACTTCAGCCACTGAAGCGTTATGGTTCTTACGAAACTCCCATTTTAGCTGCAGAATTTCACCCATCTTTCGGTCTATCACCTCCTTGGGGTTGCTAGTATCATTGGTGACATAGGTGCAACATTTTATTCGGAACTGGGTGACTAACGTTACGCAATACGCTCCAGTAACAGCAGTTAAATAATTCAACACTAGCCTGTGTTGCACCAGTTCTTTCTTGCACGCTTGCAATTCTCTCCCTGAATGTGTCATCGTACATCTCAGTGATATTATCTATCAATTTAGCAAGTTCCTGAATATACTTAAAATTTAATGTACCCCGAGCAATCCTGGTGGGATCCAGTGCGACTAAAACTTGAAAGCCTGTTGTCTCACTGACTAACTGAGTGGCTTTATACACATCACCAGGTATCATATTTCTTTTGCCTCTGTGTTCATATTTGTGTGAAGATATGGTGATGGTGTGTTTTTATGTATACCAAGCATTTCAACATGTGTGAGGGTCATAACTTCTGGGACTACTCTTCCCAGGTAACACAAACCTTCGGAACACGGGGAGAGCCATTTATACACTTTTCTTCCACATATGAAATATACATTATCAGGGAGAACATAAGGAATGGTATGCATCATTATCATTAAGCACATTTCCCTTGCAAACAAACCTATTTCTGGGTCTTCCATCTGGTACATGCAAGTTTCTGGCTGTATTATCTTAGCACAATAACCATTTGGCACCTTACCAATAATTTCTTTGGTGGAACTCAATGTATACATAAAATGTTTCCCACCAGATTTAATTGAGCGTAACAGATCATGGTTTATGGACTCATTATCAG
The DNA here is from genome assembly GCA_031769625.1 of Taudactylus pleione. Taxonomy (NCBI): domain Eukaryota; kingdom Metazoa; phylum Chordata; class Amphibia; order Anura; family Myobatrachidae; genus Taudactylus; species Taudactylus pleione. The sequence goes on from JAUIMM010001135.1 coordinate 5,046,377, forward strand.
CTCTTTGTGAGAAGGTCATCGTCTGATTGTTCCCCGTCACTTCCCAACTCCCGGGTTTATTGGGGTTGGTTATGTTTAAACACAAAAGTGACCTATCTACTTGGAATTGATAGAGTTTCAAATGAGGTGGTTTGGATGAGAGGAATTTTCCATCCAATGTTTTCCCTTTCTGTAATTCCGTGATATTCAGTGGAAATGGCACCAACCCTACATTATGCTGTCCCTGTGGCACATGTGAACACACCCAGCAATCAGTTTGATTTAACACTTTGCCTACCATACTATGATAATCCTCTAAAGGATACCCACCCCAGTACGGGTTATATTTAGGTTGGCACCGTTGGATACAGTTCTCATCAACTAGGGACCCACATAGCTCACAAATACAGGAATCTTCAGATGATAAACCTCCACACCGTCCCCGAGTATCCGGAATGACAGCTCTTTTAACAATAACAGTACTAAGATTGGTCAGACACTCCCCTGATTGGCATTGCACGCCTCCTGACTCCACTCCATCAGCACTGCCATCAGCTCCCATGTCTTCGATCGGTCTCCCATCACAGAAACTGGATATTCCCGAACCGACCAAGATGGTGAACACTCTAAAAGAGAATATGAAAATGAACACAGCAGGCCTGTCCATTGTCACAACAAAACCTGCACGTTTCTTTTAGTTCAGGTATCTCACTACAACCTTTTCAATCCTCCCGGAACAAGGTCCACACTATCAGCCTTGTCTCCGACTCGTTTCTCCACCGGTTGATTGACCTTTTTGCAGTGAGTGGAATGGACCCAGGTATTTCTCTCGGCCACCTTCAAAGATGTAGTACTTGTCAGCAGCACCTGGTCAGGACCTTCCCACCGATCAGTCAAACAACCTGAATGCAAGAAATTTCTGATCATTACATATTCTCCTGGTTCAACATCATGACAGTTAGTTTCAGGCATATCATTAGACAACAATTTCAGTTTCTGCTGCTGTTGCTTTAACTGCTTACTCATTGATATAAGATACTTTACAGTTACCTCGTTGTTACCCTTCAGGTCTTCCTGTGGACTTATAATCAAATGAGGTTGTCTACCGAACAATATTTCAAATGGGGACAGATTCAGAGGAGGTCTAGGAGTGGTCCTTATGCTATGTAGGACCAAAGGTAACGCTTCTGGCCATCCTAGTCCAGTCTCTGCCATGATTTTACTTAACTTATGGTATGAAGGGGGTATGAAGTCGGCTATTGATACCCATCAGCTTACACATATTTTGAAAAACATCACCTGTGAAATGAGTACCCCTGTCACTCTCGATGATTTTAGGGATACCGTACCTGCACACAAATTTCTGAACTATTTTCTTGGCAGTAAATGCACCAGTATTAGTGGCCGCTGGGTAGGCCTCAACCCAGTTAGAAAATACATCTGTGCACACTAATACATACTTAAGGTTCCTGCAGAGTGGTAATTGGATGAAATCAATTTGTATCACCTGGAAAGGTCCATCAGTCGGTGGAATGTGGGACAGTTCGGTACGGATCGCTTTCCCTATGTTCTTCCTCAAGCAGGTCAGACAGGACATTACTATCTTTTCTGCTTGTGAAGAAAAACCTGGTGCGCACCAGTATGCCCTCACCAACATGCACATACCTTGTTTACCTAGATGAGTCAGACCGCGTGCTGCCTCAGCCAGGCTGGGGTAATATGCCTTGGGGGCTACTGGCTTACCTTGTCCGTCCCTCCAGAGCCCGGAGGACTCTTGCCCACATCCCTTGGACTTCCAAATGGATTTCTCCTGAATTGAACACAAATTTTCCATCTCAATTAATTTCAACATATCAATTGTTTGGAAAGACATAATTTTTTCAGTTGGAGAAAACATTTTCAACCCTGCTGCCCATTTTGCAGCTTCATTGGCTCTGTTGTTGCCTAGTGACACCGGATCATCCTCACATGTATGGGCTTTACATTTAATTACTGCCACCGCTTTGGGCAGTTGGATTGCTTCTAAAAGATGTTTTATGTGTCGGGAATGTGCAACTGGTGTGCCTGCTGCTGTCATAAAATTTCTCAGACGCCATAGAGCCCCAAAATCGTGCACCACCCCGAACATGTACCTCGAGTCAGTGTAAATGTTAGCAGATTTGCCTGCTGCCAGTTCACACGCTGTAGTTAGTGCTACTAACTCTACCACCTGGGCTGAGTGAGGAGGACCAAGAGGCTTCGCTTCTATGATGTCTGTGTCATTTACAACAGCATAACCTGTACATAATTCACCTGTGTCTGTTTGTCTTTGACAACTCCCATCCGTATAAAAAGTCACATCCACATTCTCTAAAGGTGTGTCATGTATGTCAGGTCTAGCAGTAAAGGTCTGGTTCAGATATGTCATACAATCGTGCGTATCATTATGTCTGCTGAACTCACCTCCCACCAGCAACTCCTCTCCTTCCACCCTTTGTACATCATGTTGTACATATGGTAAATACGTTGCTGGATTCAGCGTGCTGCAATGTTTAACAGTAATGTTCACGGGTGCGATTAGAGCTAGTTCCCATTTGGTAAACCTAGCTGAAGAGACGTGTCTGGTTTGAGCTGAGTTCAACAGAGCAGATACAGCATGGGGAGTGTAGACAATCATATCATGGCCCAATACTATGTCCTCACTTTTACTCACCAATAGAGCGATAGCTGCTACACTTCTCAAACAAGTGGGGAGTGATCATGCCACAGTGTCCAATTGGGCACTGTAGTATGCTACGGGCCTACTGGCATCACCATGTTTTTGTGTAAGGACACCTGCAGCACAACCATCGGCTTCCATACAATACAAATCAAAAGATTTTTCATAATCAGGTATCCCCAATGCAGGAGCTCTTGTCAGACTATCCTTAAGGTTAAGGAAAGCCTGCTCTTATTCCTCTGTGTGTATGACACGATTGGGCTTTGAGGAAGAGACTAATTCCTGTAAAGGTAAGGCCAAAATAGAAAAACCTGGGATCCACATTCTACAGTATCCACACATTCCCAAGAAGGTACGAATTTGCTGTTGATTCTGCGGCAGTGCCATGTTTTGTATGGCCTGGATTCTATCCGTTGTGAGATGTCGTAAACCCTGGGTTAGGCAGTGTCCCAAATATTTTACTCTGGATTGGCACGGCTGTAGTTTGTCCTTAGCCACCTTGTGTCCTGTATGCGAGAGATGAAGTAACAAAAGTTTAGTATCATTTAAACATGACATAAACGAGTCAGAACATAACAATAAATCATCCACATATTGAATTAGAACAGATCCATTGGCAGGTTGAAAAGATTGTAAATAGTCGTGCAATGCCTGGGAGAAGATACTGGGGCTGTTTATGAAACCTTGGGGTAACCATGTCCATGTGTACTGTAAACCTCTGTATGTAAATGCGAATAGATACTGACAGTCAGGGTGGAGAGGCACAGAGAAGAAAGCAGAACAGAGGTCAATGACAGTGAAATGGGTTGCATTTGGTGGTATCTGCATCAGAATGACAGCTGGATTTTGCACTACAGGGAATGGGCTCTCTACCACCTTATTAACACCTCTAAGGTCTTGTACCAGCCTATAACCCCTCCCACCACTCTTTTTCACTGGAAAAATGGGACTGTTATATACTAGCTGTACGAACTAAAATTCCCTGTTGCAATAATCGCTCAATTATTGGAAAAACCCCTAATTCTACCTCCTATTTTAGTGGGTACTGGGGTATTTTTGGAGCTTGCCTACCACCCTTTAAATTTACCATTACAGGGCTTACGTTTGCCATTAATCCAGTGTCCTGTCCATCCTTAGTCCAAAGGGAATCTGGAATTTGGGACAACATTTCATCTACCTGGGATGGATTTTCATTTACACTTGTATAGTGATACATTATCCTTTGGGGAGTGTTCAATATATCCCCCACCTCATGTGCAACTCTCTCTGGGATATCTAAAAATACACCATCAGGGGTGCAGTATATAACACATCCCATCTTACATGAGAAGTCTCTTCCCAGCAGGTTAGTAGGAGCCGCAGCAGCCAGGAGGAAAGAATGCCTGGTATGCAACGGCCCAATAGTAACCTCTGTGGACTTTGTTAAAGGATAATGTTCCACTTTACCTGTTACACCCATTGTTGGTACTGTCTCGTTGGTCACCTGTAAATTAACGGGAGATTTTATCACTGACCTGGTTGCCCCTGTGTCTACAAGAAAAGGATATTCAGTACCAGCTACATCAACCATCATGACCGGTTCTTCCCTAGTACTGCCCGTTAACCTGACTATCTGTAGACTACAGGTATGACCTGACCCCTAGCGTTGGCTACCATTCTCTAATAAAGCATTTACGGCCACAATTGGAGCTGGTGCTTGTTGGATATTTGCTGGTCTCTGTGCATATCCCTTATGGGGATATCCAGGTCTTCCTTGACTTGGAGTTCCTACTCTTTTTACTGTACAGTTTCTACTTAAGTGTCCTGTTTGTTTACAGTTAAAACATGTTCGTGTATCGGGTGAAGACGTGTTGTTGTGAGGTATGAGCAGAGGGTAAAGGTGGTGGATATGGGTAAGGATAGGGAGGGTAAGGGTATTGTGGGGGATAAGAAGTTTGTGAGTAGTATGGGACCTGTGGTTGTATCGGGTTAGTGGGATAGAGTTGTGTTTGTTGTTGCGTGGGGTTAGTGAGGGCACATACTTGTTCAGATGTAAGTGTGCGTGCAAGTGCAAGTGTGTCTGTTGGCTGTGATGTTACCGTCATTCCCTCCAGAGCTTGGATACTGACAGCCATAAGTTTTTCGCTCTGGGCTTCTCTTTTCTTTGAGATGTTTTTATCATGTTCGATGGCGGTTTCTATGAGGGCATCTATTGTGAGTCCCCGCCAGCCAGGCTGTGAGGTCTGAACCCGAGTTTTTAAACTCTCTTTCAGACCGTCCACGAGTACCGTGACTATCATTCCCCTGTGGTGAGTGCTATCTTTAATATCCTCTATCCCAGTGTATTGGGTGATAGAGCCCGATCGCAATAATCTTCTGCAGTTTCACTCTCCTTTTCCTTAATGGTGAAAATTTTATTCCAGTTAACTACTACCGGAAAATATATACCCAATTGAGTTACAATGCGGGAAATGTTACCTTGGTTTACTTGGTCTGTTAAGGGAACGTCTCCATCCAATACACAATCCATGATAAATTTTGTCACGTCGGTATTGCGTGGTAGGCAGGCCCTTAACACCACACGCCAATCTTTATTAGTGGGCTGATGTGAACTACCCAAATTTCTCAAAAATCTTTGACTTTTGGCTAGTTCCTTTTTGGGATCGGGGAAATCATTTATGATGGAATTTAGTTCTGCACTTGTCCAAGGACAATGCATTACCACTTCCCTCGTGGGCACTATACCGTTCGCATCTGCATTTCCATTTGGAACGGTTATTGTCCGAATGGGATGCAGACCGGTAGCTCTGCTACCTTTGACCTGGTTACCTGGCTGGGGGTTTAATCTGCTGCTCCTACGTATGGTATGAACAACTTCCTCTATGGGTGCAGAGGGTGTTAACACTTCCTTTGCTGTTACCGATGGAGATGGCGGCACCACTTGTGATTGTGGTGATGCAGCATCTATCATTTGCACAGCATGGGAAATGGCAGACATTACAATAGGCTCATCATCCACATCATAAACATTTTCTTTATGGTTGCTTAAGAGAGGGTACAAATTGCTTGTTAAATTTTTATGGGTATTTTTGGTAACTGTACTTGCACCTCTATACACATAAGGTGGGGGTGAACTGCTGGCAATACTCTCCACAATGCTACCTTGCCGCACGTTTGCGTCATTTTGCGGCTCGCCCGTATTGCAATTTAGCGTCGCGGATGTATTCTCTGGCAATGTGCTCGCGACGCTAGTTTGCGTCATTTGCACATTTTTAAGCCACGCATCCCCTTCATGCTGCCACAGTTTTAAACATTCATAATATTTAACCTTTTTCTCTCGGGAGCGCATCAGACTGATGTGATCCCGGACATTATCTAATACACTTTTATCAAAACTACCAATTCTGGGAAACGGTCTAACACTCTTCATCGTCATTTTAAACCATACATCACAATACCTTATCGCATAAGTACCGTACTTAGTATGCATAATACGATGAGCCGATCCGATCGGCACCTCCATTAGCAGCACATCATTGTCTAACATCTCTACTGTTTGCGCGGCTCCCATTCTGAGACAACTCCTACGCTTTTCAATGAAGATTTAAACTGGTGAAAGACAATCAAGATACTTTCACTTACCTGTGGACGATTTAAGTCGGCGGCGCCCACACACCTGGATAAGATTTAGTAAGGCAACTTCCACACCTATGGAAGTTTGTATGTCGGCCACTTCCACGCACCTCTCTACAACAAAGACAACATGTACACCTGCTACTGTGTATAGAACGGTAAAGCTGCTTACCAAGCGACTAGCACTTAGCCCTTAAAGGTAATACGGTACCTTTAACTGTAGGGAACAAGTTACCCCTACCAACAAACACTCACTGTTACACTTTCCTGCACAGAAAAATACACATTAACCCAGATATTGATAATAATTGAAAAATGTAAACCTCAACGGCTTTATCTAAAACACGTGGCAGCACAACCGGAAGTACGTATACGCTATTGTGCGACCAGTCGCATACACAATAATGCGACTACCACACAACCGTATGACAACCTTTAGCTGCGTACACAAAATTGCTTCTTTGTTGTGCACAAACCTGCAACTCATCCGCATACTCAGTACTGCGGCACCCCTTTAAACGTAAGGTTCTATCAACAGAGGAAAACAAACTTTTTCCTCTCTTGTCCCTGGATTCTAGTCAGCTTCCTTGATTCACACGGAGACGGATAGCGATCTTTCAGCACAAAGCAGTTGTAGGAAAACCCTGCATGTGGCCACTCCACCCTTTGCTGAAATATCGATAGCCGTATGTACCGTGTGAGCAGGTAAGTGACTTCACTACGAGCCCCCAACTAACGATACTGGATAAGAACCTCTATACACTCCTTCCAATACCTTCTATTATCCTGCCCATACCTTCTAATATCCTGCATATACCTTCTAAAGATGACGCTACTTTGCGTACGCAGTCATACAGTAAATAAAAGACTCCAGACTTGGAACGTGTGGTACAAAGTATTATTCAAGTAAAAAGTACAGTCAGTTACACGCTATTGATCCAGACACAATTAGACGCAAAGGAATTATACAGACCCCAAGTACAGTATACATACGCAGCGCTTCCGGACCAGATCTAAGGCATCACCAAGAAACCCCTCGTCTATCAGCTCTCGGCACGAAGACTAAAAACCCAGTGTTGGAGCACACATATTTATACCCCCCAGGAATAGACAAAACAATAGAGACATTTATTGCTGATGCTATTGGTCCTCAAGGGGGAAGCATCTGTTACAGAGCATTTAACAGGCTGATTCAAATAGACTCAACCCAGCCTCCAACAACTGGGGGTCTCTGCCCTCCCGCCCCATGCAACATCCTAACAGTTATTTATATATCATATACATTTTGTTGCTTGAAGTCTCTGCGGTCCATAACTTGAGAATGCATGATGCGATCTCCCCACCGATATCACCGGAATACTGTGGAAAGAGTACGCATCAGTACAAAACCAAACATTGCTTACTTAGCATGTATAAAACCTTAGTTATCAAACAAACTTTATTTCATAGTATTTATACTAAATGAACAACTTAAATCTTATACCTTAAAGCTTATGGAACCTTGTATGTGAATATGTAATGTGTGAGTATGCAGGGTTTGATATGAAGATGCTAGTAAACTTGGTGCGGATGCGTGCGCATTTAGCTACTAAACTGTGTTTTCATTCGGGGTCTTGTGCATTCGCTAATATGCGACTATTTAACAGCGCAATTGTGCATATTACTGTGTGTATGGGAAATGAGGAAAGATGCAATCGCAGGGTGCTTAATAGTATTATCGCCATATGTACTTAAATGTGAGTTTATCTAAAATGGCGCTGGGGCGGCCATTCGCAAAATGGCGTCTTGCGATCTCATTTCCAAGATGGCGTCTTGCGGCCAGTCGCAAGATGGCGTCGCCGCAATTCAATTTTAAACTGATCTTGTCTCAGCCAATTATCCAGCTTCGACAGGAGAATCCCCTCCCATAACACACCTTCTCCACCCGCACCCCCCTGAAACTGCCCCTGAGTTTATCCTACAACCCCTGCATCTTTGATTCTTGCAACAACACCCTTTGCTATTTGTCCAACAAAAACAGCTTATTTAAATAAAGCCACTTGTGTTAGAGTTAAGATTCCATTAGCCGTACAGTTGCCCAAACCCCTTATGACAGGCTGCTGTGGTTGGAGGCCTTCCTTCCTTCTGACTGATACAATTAACTCTCAGGTGCTGAAATACCACATTTGAGTTTACAGACTACATAAATGGTGTAAGGACAAACAAGTAACAAAACATAATAATAGCAATTTACTTTAAAATATATCACACTTTCCACAAGAAAAGACTGAATATATGAATGAAAATAATGGTATTGATCAGTTTGAATTAGTAATATCCTCTGGAGCAAACGGTATCAGTTTTACTTAGAGTTATTGACTTGGTGGATAAGACAGCAACTGATAACACACTGAAAATAAGATTTAAGCAAAACAAAACACATCTATTTCTGCAAATGTAAGCTATACGCATTGCCAGGAGTCTAATAGCTACAGCAGTAATGACATTTACAAGCCTAATGTGTTCCAAGTCTTGTAGTCTGGAAGGATGTAGTGGGATTTCTAAAAGAAGTCTGTAATCGTTGGGGTTCATCAATTACTATATTGTACCACTATTATTTTTTAATGCACTTCCAAGATAAGGATGCTTGTAAACAGTCAGTGGAAAGGATGTTTTGTGCTTTAGAAAGACAAAATAAAGAATTTGCTTAAGGGGATAATAAACTAGAATATGTGGTATTACAATTTCTTTTATCATTTTTGTTTCTTTTTGTACCCCCACCCCGCCTTCAGCGCATGTGATGTCATGACGCTACAGAACCAGTGCTACATGTGCCCTGCGAAACGTCTAAAGGCACACCAGAAACCAGAAAAGGGTGCCGTCAAGGCAGCGGTCATGCCAGCTCCTCGGACTTGTCCCCTGGGTGTCGGCACAGGTTGCACACCATTCTTTATGGAACTACATTTATTATACCTTATTTAGGCCCTGATTCAGAGGCACTCGCTATTTGCAAGCGCTCGCTCTGAATCAGGGCGGGCCAGTTTTTTTTTTCACTGGCCTCCAGGCTGCTCCCTAAGCTGTGGGTGACCACCCACAGGTTTAGCGGGCGGCCTGGTGATGGTCACGATTATCGCGAAAATCAGGCTTGCGACGAGACCCTTGTGGTAGGGTCTCGTCCACCGCAAGCACCAGTTAACTTCCTGCTCTAACAGAGCAGGAAGTTCAGTTCTGACATCACTGGTGATGTCAGTAGGGCCGCCCACAAAAGGCAGGCGTTCCTTCAGGAACACCTCCATTTGTCCAGCCCCCCCCCCTGCACGCCTACAAAATGGGGAGAGCTGTCAATCACAATCGACAGCCGCCCCGTCTTGTAGTGAGTCCCGCAGCGAGTGAAAATGTACTCGCTACAGTTCTCGCGCGTGCGCACTACCCGGCCATCGACCCGCTTGCGAGCGCTATGCGCTCGCGAGTAGGTCTGAATCAGGCCCTTAGTCTGCAGAGTACCCCAGGCATGTATTGATGCACTTTACCGTTTACAGGGGTGAGTTTGCTTTGAAATATTCTTCTAGTCCATGTTATTTTCTCGACAATTGCTTAAAAGATGCTAAGGACAATGCAAGCCATGTAGCACATACTCCTATTGTCCAAAGATGTATACTGTACTATTGACCTAAAATTTGCCATCACTTTGTCTTCTTTAGTCATGCAGAGCATATGAACAAGTGTTTAATTTTAAGTGTCTGCCTATAAAATATACTAAGTGATGAATATCTGTCTTTTCTCTTACACTCATTTTAAAATGTACCACCAATATCACCTAAAAGTGGGCAAAACGTGACTGCAGCTTGACGATGTTTTGTGGCACTGCACATGTATCCTGTTTTTATGGGAAGATCAGGGATTTACGTGTCAAGATGGTGGCATCTTCATTTGGTGCAAAATATTGCAACTTTTCAGTGTAAGAGCAGCGCGATTTTGTGCCATGTGCCTGCCCTGCCCCTAAACACACACCATGATGTCACCATGAGGGGCGGTGCTGCCAAAACCAGGAAGTACAGCACTGCCTGGAGTGTCTTTAGGATGTACTGTACAGGCTGCAGGGTGCAAGCCCAAAGGACACTCTGAGAAGCGATACTGACTGCAATGTACCATTCTATGTACCCTGCAAGCCAACAGCAGGTGCCGCTGGGCACCCTCCTTGCCTTGCTAAATTCAGACTAGACACATGTATGCACCTTGTTCTGTTCTCATAGATAAATCAGAATTCTTTTTCGGGTCAAGGTTACTTAGGTGAGATTCAAGTGGTTCCTCAATAGTATGCAGTCATTGTCGACACTAATATCGTATGGTTCTAAATGTCGACATTCAAAATGTCAACAACTTTTTTTATCGTTTTGAGATGTTCATAATATCGACATGCACAAAATGTCATGTTCAAATTGTCGACATTATGAACATATCAGCAAAAGGCTTAGGGTTAGAGTTAAGGTTAGCCTACGGTTAGGGTTAGGTTACGTTTATACCTAGAGTTAGGCTGCAGTTAGGGTTAGATAGACTGGTCAACATTATCACGGTCATCAAGCATGATGTCGACTTGTTGAATACGTCGACATTATGTCAGTGGCACAGTGAATATCAATATGTCAAATGTCGACATTTAGTTTCTGTTGATATTCTTATGTCAACAAGCTGAATGGCGACATTATGAATGTCTAGCTCGTATACAGTATCACATCCAGCTCAATGGCATATTTTGCAGAGAATAAGTCCCCTATCCTATCATGGTATACATTCAGGAAGCCGGCGGATGCAATGCCGACCGCCGGCTTCCCGATTGCTTAATCCCGGTGAGGGTTAAATGACAGGTGTTTAAATCTAGAAACCTGTCATTTTACCGATGCCGGGAGACCGGCGCCCGGCATCCCGTTCGAATGGATGCCGGGCGCCAAGCGCTCACAGCCACGAGGGGGAGGGTTAGGTTTAGGGCTCCCAGGGGGACTTGGGGTTAGGCACCCCCCCGGAAGGGTAGGGGAAGGGGGGTTAGGGTTAGGCACCCTCGGGGGACTTAGGTTTAGGCAGCGGGGAAGAGGGGGTTAGGTTTAGGCACTAGAGGGGGGATTAGGGTTAGGCACAGGGGGGGAGGTTAGGGTTAGGCACCCTAAAGGAGGGTTAGGGGTACAATTAGGTTAGTTTATACTTACCTATAGGACGATCAGGATTTCCTCCTCTGTCGGGCTGCCGGGATTTGGTCTCGGCTGTCGTGTAGGGAAAAGTGAGCTTCCCCATGCTTGGAAAAGTGAAAGGGGGGGATGTGTGGTGAGAGGGGTGATCTCTCAATTAAATTGACCACATTCTGGTGGGATCAGCTCCCTCCAAGGGAGAGGAAAACAAGACCAGCACATTCTGCAGCTGCAGTAGAAGTTTGGAACTTTTGGTTTTCTTGGGTTTTCTTGGCTGCACAGTTCAAAGTGGAAATATGGAATTCCGGGTTTCCCAGTTCACCCAGAGCCAGCAGGAAATCAGCAACAGAGGAAGAGTTTAAAACTCTCATTTACTGAGAGTAAATGTCTTCCACCCACTGATAGTCTTCCACACACTGATGTCTGTCAGAGGCCAGTTAGTAGGGAAAGTGACTGTAGTGCCAGGGACCAAGGGCTATGCTGGGAGAACATGGCTGATTGTGGCTGAAGGCCACTGCAGCAGACTGACTGCAAAGCACGAGTATGTACCTGTTTCCAGGCCTAAGCCTGAGTAACTTGTTCTTCAGTGTCTACTGCTAGTAAAAAGACACTGTGTTTTCACTGGAAATCTGCCTATTGAGTCCTTATTGTAAGTACCCATTTTACACTTCATTTAAACCAGAGGCAGTTGGTCCAAAAGCACTCCCTCTGTAGCAGCTTGTTGTGGTCCCCTCCCCTTGTCAAAGGGGGTATGTGGTCTGCTGGCATGAAACAGAAGTGGGAATAAAGTGCAATGACAAATAAAGCCTCTTCCCTACTCAACTGCAAACCTTGAATGATTGCTTCTGTTTCTCTGCTATAAAATGAGGTACATAGATCATTACCACACTTAGGGGGTGGTGTATCAAGCCTTGGAGAGAGATAAAGTGGAGGTTGCCCAAAGCAGCCAATCAGCTTCTGTCATTTATCTAATACAATCTATAAAGTTTCAGAAGCTTCTCAATTGTATCTCTTTCAGGCTTGGTACATCTCCCTCTTAGTAACATATATATAAAGACAGTTGATAATACTTTCACTGGATTAAAGTGTTGGAACCACCAGTCCACATGAAAAAAAAATTATCACTAGATCTCACATTAAAGAAACTTAAATTGTGAAAAAATTTAATTGGCCATTATGTCCTGATTTTCATATCTGTGCATTAATAAATTTACATTTGTTGGGGTCATATTGCTGTCCCTTTCAGCTGTAAAAAAAATAATTCTCAACAAAAAAATATATTTTTATGCAATAACAGAATTCAACATGATTTCAAAAGTAACAAAAACTTCACTGATGGTCCCTTGTAGTGTGGACTGTCAGTGACCAAACCACTGACTGATTTCATTCCATCCTTATGACTGACTTTTATATACAGACTGGTAATGCCAAGTGTAACAAGCAAACAAAAATCTGGAATCAGTTATGACTGAGTTTATCTCTAGTACACTTTCTGATTCTGTGTTGCGCACTGGACATCTCGCGCCATATGATGTATAGACTCTAGGTGTATGAGGACACATCTGTATGTCACTAGCATAGGATTCCCAAATAAAGAATGTATAAAATGATAAATAATATTCTTTGCTATCTATATATTTAAAGACAGATGGATGTACAAATTAATATAAGACATGTCAAAAAACAACTTTACCTTACTTTTATTTTGTTAGGGGTGGGGGCAAATGTTTACATCACAGATCAGATAATTTTTTATCAAATCCGCTTTTATTAGGAAACACAAATGTACATGTGCAGGGTATATAACATATATAACATGGGCTTAATCATGATATCAATGCCACTTTTGTGAAGTCATAACAATGTAAAACCTTGTGTGGTGTGCAGCTGTGCATATAATGGTTAATTATGGAAGGTAAGTAAACCTGGGATTTTTCTCGTACCTCTTTGAGTGAAGTTACCCAGCCCAGATAACTGCCATTGTGTGGGCTAATGAAGTTGCCCCTTAAATAGTTAGGTGCTTCAGTTTCCTTGTGAATCACACTGGTTTGTTGTAAAATAAATACATTTGATTTTGGTATAAACTCCAGTAGACACAACTCATGTCTGCCACATTTTGAAATCTTAAAAGTTTTTTAATAACTTGGGGGTATATTTACTAAGTGCCGCATTTAATTTAAATTTTAAAATAACAGCAATATTAAAAGCAAAACATGTTGTCTTTTGCTTTTAATATCATTGGCGTTGTAAATTTCTGGCTAAAACACTCCAATATCCTTAGTACATTAGCTCCTAGGGGTCAGTGGCATTTTTGCCAATCATTCATTGAGCATGACATGTAAGTTAGTTTTCAAGGATAAAAGGGAATAATTCTTATCATTATAAATAGATATCCCATAGCCAATATTTGCTTACTAGCATTTCAGTTTGTGCTATCATATAAAACATTCCCTAAGCTTGGAGCTAACTTCTGTTTTATATCAGCTTTGGGAAATAAGATTATAAATACATTCCTCATCAGATTTCCATTGTGTGTTTTGCAAAAAAAAGGAATAAACAGGAATTCCTGATGTAACGACAGTAGCTTAGATTTTAAGGACTAAATTAAAGATTACCTTCAAACACAGGAAATAAAATAAATATTGACATACGCTACCAGAGTAAACAAAAATAATCTTTGATGTTGTAAAATACATTTTAGTCCTGTGCGGGATCATTCTCTTTTCTGTGATGTTGTAAAAATACATTTCTGATCATGGGTGGTATTCAATTAGTTTTGCGTCCACGATAAAGTTTCGCCTGCCCGACTTTCTGCCTACAGTATGTGTTTTGGACGTGGAAACTTATCGTGCGCGTCCCAACTATTCACCCTATTCAATTCCAAACCACACGAAAACGGCAAGCCGCAAAGTCGAAACAGGCGGAAAGTGCTGTCAGAAATGGGGAAATCGGCCTGAACCCCCCAAAAAGATGCCCTAATAAAGCTATTTGGGGTACTTAAGTTGTTTCAATAGCTTCTTATTAGCGCCTTTGCACAAATGGTAAAGAATGGCATTAAGCAGTATTTTTTGGTGAAAATAATTAGTTGTGTCCAATTTGGGGTACTAGCATATTTTAAAGTCTCTAAAGTGAAGTTAATACTGACGTGAAAAACGTACCTGTTGCATGCACCTGCAAACAAAAAAACACTTGACCCATCCTTGCAGACCCCCAAAAAGTCTATTTCGCTAGTTTTTATGCTTGTTCTCCCACTTTTTACTTTTTCACCCCTAAAATTAAAATACTTTTTTGGAGTGTTTTAACTTTTTATTCCAGAATTTTTTCACACAGTTGTCCTTTTGTGGCTCTGTCCCAAGGGTTCTGAGTGTTTTCCCCACCTTTGCACCCCAAAATAAAAATTTTGCACTTCCTTTCTTCTGCTATTCAGAGGCAAATCTTTTTCACCTATTACATTGCATTGATTTTCCGTGTACGCAAAAAGCGGGTGGAATTGAATATGGAGATAAGTTTCCTCCACGCGAAAAACCGAGATCGGCGATACTTTTCCGCAGATCGCGGCTTTTCGCATCTAATTCAATATGACGGAACAATGAGAAGAATGAGAGAGTGATTAATTGTAGGCAAATGCATAGAAAATGTACAGTCTCACGCAATCGGTTATTTGGACATAGAAAATGTATTACCTGTGTTCTTGTGGGAAAAAAAACCAAATATCTATTAAAATTGATCAAGCCCATCTACTTCTGAGCAGGAGATTTCAAGATTAATGATTTTTTTTCTGCAGTTGAAAAATTTATAATAATATTTACAAGTCAATTTATTATTAATTAGGAATTATATGTGAAACTATTGAGTGTTTTTCCCCTTTTAGCTTTGAGAAAGTAGATATCTAAATAATCATCTATTGATAATAAAACAGACAATGATGGCCTATAATTCCTGTCCTGTGACCTACAGTATTAGGGGCTTTTACCCACTAGTGATATATTTGCATTAAAAAAAAGTGCAAATGGCATGTTAAAATGCATTTACTGTATTGTTGTGCATGTATTATAAGTGTTTGATATGTTTTTGATATGAGCTGGACATCCAGTACACAAATGATACAGAGCTTTATCCATTCCTTATAATAACAGCCTGATCATTGCCATATGGTTTCCAGTGTGTGCACTACTTGTAGAACCTTAATTGGTCATTGAAAGAAATGGGAAATATCTGTTTATTTTAAACACGCCCCACACATTTAAAATGTCCACTATGAACCTGACGGGGTTTGTTCACAGCAGCGGTGGGAACTGAGTGTAAAATGTATAATAAATAATAAATTGTTTTAATATGCCAAAGCCGCGGATTATCTCTGGCAGCTGCGCAATAATGGTTGAAGTCCCAGGGTGAGATGTATCAAAAAATGAAAGTGTGGGAACGCTATGATATGTAAATAAGAGATAAGTGCACGTATATATCAATAAAAAGTAAAATACACATTTAATAATATAATCAACGTAATAAATAAAAATGGATGGAAATGGGTAAATAACCAAAAAATAAATGAATACAACTGATGTATCTATAAATCGGTATAGAGCTAATTAAAAATGAAACAAATAGACAGTGTGTAGCAATGCAACAGTGGGATGAATCATCCTACGATATACCGAGAAAAAATGAATAGTGGTAATAGTACAAAACTTCAAATGTGGTGCTTTGTGATGAGGCTCACACATTGAGATACAAATCAACATTAAGTATATCAAATAGGATGAATGAAAAGATTCATAGCATACAGAGCCAACATGTATAACAACCTTATAAATAGTAATTATGGCAGAATTGACAGAGGAATACAAATAAGTTAGTTTAGAATTGATGCAGTCAGAATATCTCAATATATTCTCAGGAATAGTCTGAGATCAGTGAGGATAATAGAGTCTTGCACAAATGGTGTGGTATTAAGCAGGAAGATTACTCATCAGCATAAAGCAACATAGTGTAGATGCGGTAGTAAGATAGTTTCCAAAATTGATTGATGATTAAGCCAGCACAATTGTGTAAAGCTCCAATGTCTTACCTGCTGGAGGAGACGTGCGGTGCGGGTAAGTGTGCGGCGTGGAGAAGTCAGCTGCCCGTGCACTTGCAAGTCCCGGCCGGGATGGGATAGTGAAGTCCAGCTTCAATAGATTTTAGATAGATAGTATTCACACAAATAAGAATTCATTCATCTTATACTGTTTATCAGGTTTGTTAGTTTTATTTATTTGTTTATTTAAAATTAATTATAATGTTCATTTAATATTCCATCTTTTATTATCTTTCAATTTTGAACATATTTTTATCAATTGATACGGATTAAATATATTTACAATAGTATTGTCATTTTATCTGCATTCTTAAAAGAGTTGTTCAGTTTGGAACAATCTGTACTAATCTGTTAGAACAAGATGGTATCAGCAATCAGATTTACAACACATGTGATACACACCTACAATGGATTAACACAATCAAATGGAGATATAATGCTGTCAGATTCAAGTGGGAACTCTCTACCTTCGAGGAAACGGCCAGTCTGAAAGGGCAGAGAAACGTGTTAGAGGTTCCCACCCTGATCGTCTACCTCAAACGGGTTATGCTGACAAGCCACATTGTTTTTATTCACATTACTGGGAAGTGCTTCTTCCGAGGTGTTTAGCCACACCAGCGAGACATCGCTTGATACAAGCGGCACACGTTCATCATAGCCGCTCCTCCAGCGGGTAAGACATTGGAGCTTTACACAATTGTGCTGGCTTAATCATCAATCAATTTTGGAAACTATCTTATTATCGCATCTACACTATGTTGCTTTATGCTGATGAGTAATCTTCCTGCTTAATACCACACCATTTGTGCAAGACTCTATTATCCTCACTGATCTCAGACTATTCCTGAGAATATATTGAGATATTCTGACTGCATCAATTCTAAACTAACTTATTTGTATTCCTCTGTCAATTCTGCCATAATTACTATTTATAAGGTTGTTACACATGTTGGCTCTGTATGCTATGAATCTTTTCATTCATCCTATTTGATATACTTAATGTTGATTTGTATCTCAATGTGTGAGCCTCATCCAAAGCACCACATTTGAAGTTTTGTACTATTACCACTATTCATTTTTTCTCGGTATATCGTAGGATGATTCATCCCACTGTTGCATTGCTACACACTGTCTATATGTTTCATTTTTAATTAGCTCTATACCGATTTATAGATACATCGGGTGTATTCATTTATTTTTTGGTTATTTACCCATTTCCATCCATTTTTATCTATTACGTTAATTATATTATTAAATGTGTATTTTACTTTTTATTGACATATGAGTGCACTTATCTGTTATTTACATATTATAGCACTCCCACACTTTCATTTTTTACAGTCTCTTCAGTCTTTTTTACGGGGTCAGCCTATCCCCTTAGTCGAAAAGTCTTTGTAATTGAATATGGGGATAATTGAAAAGTGCGAAAAGGACGTCATCGGCGATAATTTATCGCCGATTCCGACTTTTCGCATCCAAATTGAATACCCCCTTAGTGGAGAAGTTGCCCATAGTGAACAATCAGCTTCTGTCATTTTATAAACTGTGCTAGATAAATGACAGCTAAAAACTGTTTGGTTGCTATGGGGACTTCTCCACTTTATCTCCCTCAAAGGTTTGATACATCTCCCCTCCTATGCTGAGATTAAGTAAGCAAGTTGTCGGGAAAAAAATGTGTTTGCTTTTTGGCAGTCCCAGATCGCATCTGGTATTTTAGGGGTTAATTTGGTGGATAGGACTACCATTGGCAGATGCCTACTAGTTGGTAGGTGATGTGAACAAAGAGGTCAGTCCAGACTTTGATTCCAAACCAGAGTAGGATTTCTTGATGATAACAGGATACAGGTGATAGAAGATAAACAGAAGTCAAAATTTTGGGCTAAATACTGTACAGCCATACAGCACTGTGAGGCTCCAATACACACAGTGACAGGCTTGGGCACATGCAGACCCTTTTATAGAGCTAAGTAAACAATTCTTGCAGCTGTTGTCTAATTAACTTGACCTTTAATTCTAGTGAATATTTACTCAGACATGGAATGTATATTCAGACAGATTAAGAGATATATGGGGCCAAATATAATAGGGTTAGAGTTTAGAAAATGTGAGAGATTAGCAGTAAACTCTCGCATGTTTTTAGACTCAAAAAACTCTCATTCAGATGTTTTCTCATTTTGAAGATAAAACTCGACCAATGTGAGAGTTTACTGCTAAACTCTCACATTTTCTAAACTCTCATCCTATTACATTTGGCCCATGATGTTATTGAGTCCGATGAGTCTTGCACAATAACACTCAGATAAAGAGACCGCTTGTAGAGTTTAACCATTTAACTACATGTCAACAACTACAGCCCCAGGCCTCCAAATATAAATCATCATGAAAGGATGATGATGACCAGCCATCCAGCTGTATTTCTTTTTTCCTCACAAAATTATGCAATGTTTTTACTTTTACTTATTTAGGAAGACATTGGGAGTGATAGTGTAGGGAATGTAGACTCCCACATTGCACTGACCCCACCCACATAGCACTGGCCACACCTCAATAGGCCCTTGGTAATTTTCAGGCCAAAGGCCATTTTCTCCTTAATCTGCCCCTGATTTAACAACAGTTGAATTAAACAGTACAGCTGCAGAGTAATGCAGGAGAATCACCTGTGTGCATGGCTTTATCGTTGCTCTTTCTCTAATGCAGTGGTGTCAAACTCGGGCCCTCCAGCTGCTGTGGGACTACATATCCCTGCATGCCCTGCCACAGTTTTAGCATGCCCTAATAGCAAAACTCTGGCAGTGCATGTTGGGATGTGTAGTTCCACTGCAGTAACAAGACTTTTTTGTATTATTATTTTTCATTCTTAGAACTATTACTGGAATCAGGAAGAAAAAATAAATTAATAAAATAAACTTCTCCAGCTACAATAGATCTTATATCAACAGGTAAATTTAGGTCAGTGCTGCTAACTTTTTGTCCCCTACAAAGTACTAGTAGCAGTTGTATTATCTACAGACCAGACAGTTTAATACTGTCCAGCAATTTAAGAGTTAAAGTGCCGAAGAGAAAACTTTAGTCAGAGCCATAAAACGCATTTTTTTTCCCGGGGAAAATGGGACACCCATGAAATCTAGAACACATGAGTGCAATAAGTACAGCCTCAGGTGTTCAAACAGCTCAGTGTAAACTCAGGTATTTTCCAGTCTATTTATAGCGCAAAGCACTTCAAAGTAATTGAAGTATTTCATTTCCAAACATTTCCAATCTGGATAATTTCCTGAGCTATGCTTTGTGAAATCAAATAAAACTGATGCATTATATGTTGAATAAAAATAAAATGTTATATCATAAATCTGCAACAACTTCTGAAAGTGCAGTAAAAAGGAAATTAGTCATGGTTTATTCTCGTTTTATTTTACTGCATGATATATATTGTATGGTACAGATAAACTTTTGGCTCTACATTTATATGTATTAAAATGAATCGTTGCTCCCATATTGCTTAATGTCCATAGACACATATGCAACAGTGCCCCCAGTGGTGATATTAGCAAGGAACATGATTTGGCTCTATAAAGTAGGGATGGATATCGGAAGCCCATCATCATATGATGGCAGTGCTTCCACCATAGAATCTTTCGATGTGATGGTAAGTAACCATCACATCAAAAGAATTCGATGGTAAAAACTATTTATATGACTAGTCAAGGGGCGGAATTGTGGGCGTGGCTTAGGGGGCAGGGCTCAAAGTCGGAGCAAAAAAAAAAAAACACAGCCAGGCCGGTAGAGCTGAGCAAGGAGGAGAAACACTGTCACTGCTGCTGCTGTATCACAGCTGCACACAGACCTGGACACTTAACAAAGTAACGAAAAACTGAAGTGTAAAATGGGGGAGGGGGTTCTGGTTGCTCCCCCGGAAGAAACATTTGGCTAGAGAAGGTATTAGAGGGGTCACTACCAGCCAGCTGCTTAGTCCTCAGATGTGTGATAGGTGAAGGAAGGGAGAATGTACTAGGTGAGCGGGTTCGGTTTTACTCTGATCTTTTTATTGGCTATCGCCGAACACGTGTTTTGGATAGCAAATGAAATCGAGCCGAAATTGCGGTAAAGTGGCGATAAGAACCGAGTAAAACCGAGTAAAACCGAACCCGCTCACCCTAGGATCATGAAGGAGGAATTGGATATACTGGCAAACAAACCTTACAGCACCAGCAGAAACATTACTGTCTATCTCTGCCTGTGTAAACATTGCTAGATGTCTGTGAGTGACAGTTGCTGCAGGGCCAGGGCTGCACACTGATTGGCTCTTTGAGACAGTGAGAGCCAATCAGAGCTAGCAGCAGTCTAGAGAGAGGGGTGGGGCTGAGGGTCACATGAGAGACAGCCTCCAACGATCCCAGCAGCATGAGCCATGGAGATTTTGAGATGCAGAGACACAGCACAGAGTAGCCAGGGGAGGTATAGCATTTAGGGTTTAAAGAATAGAAGCCACCATCGGAACACCATCGAATGATTACCATTCGATAGCGACAAACATCGGAATGCTGCCGTCGAATGGTAAAAACACTAACATCAAAAAAAACCATCGATGTCCATCCCTACTTTAAAGTGTTGACATCTGAAGCAAACATTGCTTAGACATGCCAAACTCCCCTATATTATTCAGCAAGGTGACTGGTACATATATATATGGGGACATTAATGAAAACTGTACCACTGTGTGTGTGTGTGTGTGTGTGTGTGTGTGTGTGTGTGTGTGTGTGTGTGTGTGTGTGTGTGTGTGTGTGTGTGTGTGTGTGTGTGTTACACAATATGTAGATTAGCAACATCCCTAGGGTTGGTCCTTTGTTGGTGAAAAGAACTTGAATGAACATCAATCATTCTTTTAAAAAAAGGTCCCTGGTAGCACTTAGAAAAAATATTGTTCAAAGGCAGTTATATCTTCTTTCATAAGGTGCAGGTTTCCGGGTAAGCAGGATGGTTAAATCTTCTTCTGAAATAGAACCCTCACACCAAGATCACCTGACAAATAGTAATCAGCCTTTCAGTCTTTGCAAACCAATAAAATGTATTTATGAAAAAAAGTGTAACACAGGGCCTGATTCAGAGCCGCTTGCTAGATGCAATCGCTCGCACGATGTGTATGTAAATTGCGTAGGCAGTGCTACCGCACACCAATGCATTAGCACGCCCAGTATTTCATAGAGAGCGATCACATAGTGTATGCAGACACCCACCAGCCTGTCTTAAGACGCCCACTTGTGCACGTCATGTCCAGGAAGTGTATGCAACCATCGGTACACCGGATGCTATCACAGCGCTTGAGGTTGACCATACCCTGCCGTAAGCACTGCGAGCACTTCAGTGTAAAAACAAGCCAGGTGACATGTACTATGATGCTGTCTTATAATTATACACACCTCTAAAACCGTTAAGATGCTCAGGCACACCTGCGTTTGCACCTCCACTCCCCCGTTTTTAATGGCCAGCCCGTTACCACCTACAAACGGCTTCCCCTGTCACTCACTCTGCTGGGCTGTCTATGCGCAGTGAGCGAATGCATTGTGAACTTTCGCTATGGTATGCGCATGTGCACTGTGATGAATATGCATGCGAACAATGTATACACACTGCATACCATCAGCAGCAGCGAGAGTATGCATCTTAGCGAGCAGGTCTGAATGAGCTCCTGTGTTCTTACATCAATAGTAATACATCTTTTTGCTGAAAAACACTTCTAGTTCCAAAATACCCAACGCATTTCATCAATATTTTGACTTCATCAGGGGTGTTTTAACTATCCTGATATCTCCAAGTTTCTCACCAGCCGCAGAGGTTGTATGCGCATTAATTAATTTCACTGAAGGGTTCAATAACATGGCGTGCTCTGTGTGGGACTCCTGGGTGCAGGGGCCCGTGTGCACCGCACACCCTGCACCCACTATAGATAGGCTCCTGATTTGATGACCATTAACAAAAATAGACTGCAAGGTGCACAATGTTTTCCCTGATCCGATGATCACACACATATAACGCTACAGTCATTAGTCAACATTATTTACATCCAGCCTAATAAAAATTGGTTCCTGCCCAATCAGATTTTGATTTGACAGAATGTATGATTTACTTTAATCTACTATGTGCTGTAACTATCCTGTGGAAATGAACATACTCTCAACATAATATTAGCCAGAACAATGCAAGAAATACGTTATGGATGTTCCACCAATAGGATCAGTTTCTCCCTTTACTTTGCCATTAATTGTACAATAGATAAACAAATATTCATTGTGACAAAGGGAATATTATTTTTTATCTTTGCATGTTTGCACTTTTAATTAGAGATGTTCACAGAGCCCCCCAAGTATTTTGGATATGGGAGATTAAACCTGTATAAGTTTCATAAAATAGTGCCATCCAGTTAACAAATGACCTTTAATAAATGCAAAGTGCTTCCATAGTATTATCGAGAAATAATATTGGAAGCAGTGTGTATATCAGCCATTGGCCATTGTGTCACTCAGATAGATAGGTGTAGGAATATTATGAGCTCAAGATAGAATGTGGCTTTGTGGCTCGTTATGCTTAGCTGGAGGCCAAGCTTTTCTGAGCTTGATGTTATTTATATTTTAGCAGCTACTTTTGCAAACTAAAAAGAAGGGACTGCAGCAGATCTCTGCAATAACCCTTCTTAAATTTAGAGGACATTTAATTTTGGTCGCTATCTTCCAAAAACATCTGTATATCCGGAGGATTTGCCGCAAAATAGTGTTAATAAACATGCCCACACCATCTTTAACCAAATGGTAAGACGCTCTCATCAGCTCTCTTTCATTTCCTATACCAATATGTCAACATTTAAAAAAGGTTGACCTGGTTAAATGTTGACATATTCGTAATGTTGACATTGCTTATTTTTAGGGTTAGGCTTAGTTTTAGGGTTAAGGTTAGGCTTCGGGTTAGGGATAGGGTAAGGCTGGGTACACACGTAAAGATTTTCTGTCCAACCATCCAACAAGTTGATTGGTTGGAATGAAAATCTGGTAAGGTATGAAAGCAAATGACAATCAGCAATTTGCTCCCAAACGCCGGAACATGGACAAAAACTGTTGTTTGAACAAATTGTTTAGATCAAACATTTAACAAACTTGTCTGACGACCATTTTCATCTGTTTCCTGGCATTTAGGAGCAAATTGCTGATCATCAGTTACTCCCATACGTTACCAGATTTTCATTCCAAACAATCAACTAGTTGGATGGTTGGGCAGAAAATCTTTACGTGTGTATGCAGCTTTAGAGTTAAGGTTAGGGGATTGATACTATTGCAGACCAGTGGCGTCACAAGAGGGGTACGGGCCACACCCAGGTGCCACCCACCGAGGGGTGATATCAAAGTGCCGGCTCTTCAGTGACAGGAGCCAGGTGCTGCACTGTAGCATTATGTGCAGCACTCGGCTCCTGACACAGTGA
The DNA here is from genome assembly GCA_031769625.1 of Taudactylus pleione. NCBI lineage: Eukaryota > Metazoa > Chordata > Amphibia > Anura > Myobatrachidae > Taudactylus > Taudactylus pleione. Next base: position 5,070,367 of record JAUIMM010001135.1, read on the forward strand.
GGGAGCCGGCACTGCACACAGGCTGGTCCCCGGGGGCAGTCCGCATCTCTGGACCCCCGAAGTAACTAAAACAGGGGTTTGGGTTGCCCCCACCCGTGAGGCCACGCTTTCTACTCGTGAGGCCATGCACCATATGTTACTGGCGCGTGGCTTCGTCGCACCCACTACTGACCTCTCCGGGGCCTGCACCGAGTGTCACCAGGGTGAGTGATGCCACTGCTGCAGACTCTACACTGCTCCCAAGTCCTGGTTGTAAAATGTTTTACTTCATGAAACTCCAGGTTATTTGTCCTCTGACACCTAAACTCACTATCACATGCTATAGTGTAAAAGAACATTATGATCTGAGCTATACTATAACTGATCCCAACATGGCCAGTATCACCTGATATACAAAATCCTCCGCAATTATTTCCTTCTCGCAATAAACCTATAAACCTGGGCTGAATTGATTCGTTATCAAGAGGTTTTATGTTTGCTAACTATTTCATTCAACGCAAGTTACTATGGGCCCCATTTAAGAACGAACGTAAATACCAGCAGCATTTTTCGTTTAGTATCACTATGATACAAATGAAAATGCCACTAGTACTTATCAATACTTGCCCCTCTAGTGAAGTCCAGCGAAGTCCTCCTCGTCTCTGAGGTCCTCCTCTCAGTTCCTGGCAGCCTAACGCTGCTAGCGACGGGCTCCTGTGTAATGCGCATGCACGACGGTCCGTCTGCGCATGTGCATGACACGGGACCTGGCAGAGCCTGGAAGACTTTGCTGAAGTTGGATGGGCAGTGCTGGGTGTCCATTGCCATCAATGGGGACCACAACACTCTCTCACCATCTAAAGATGGCTAGAACTATGCTATGACAAACAGTGGTGATCTTAGATTACCGCTGTTCGTTGAATACAGAAAGGATGACATAACCCCTTTAGGAGTGCTAAAGGGGTTATACATTGTTGATAAATGGGCCCTTAAATAGGTAAATAAGTGAAAGTTTTAGAGTAGAGCAGGCCTGGCCAACCTCTGGTTCCCCATCTGTTGTGAAACTACATATCCCAGCATGCTTTACCAGCTGATCAGTGGGAGGGTATGCTGGTACTAGTAGTTTCACAATAGCTGGAGCCACGTTTGCCAGGCCTTGAGTAGAGGATATTGTGACCGTTGAAATTGATCATGTAGGAGGACGAGCTGTAGTATAAAATATGTGCATTCTCAGTGTAGAATATATAATGAACTACAGGTATCATAGCAAATAGAGCATGGGAATCTGTCAAACATAATTTGCTTAACACCTTAGAGTAAGGAATGTATTGTAGTCAGCACTTAACTACATTAATACATCTATAGACTGCATCTATGGATTGGTAGCTCTCATGAGTAGGGCCTTCTTTCATTTGTCTTCTCTACAAAATGACTGGAACTGCTCTCCCCCAGAGACTCTCCCTGCTCTGTGATGTGACTGTGCAGTGCCTGGCTCATGGTCACAGAGGAAGAGCCAGCAGTGCATGGAGAGTCCCTGGGGGAAGCCCAGGCTTTCTGGGAGTGCTGGCCACACCCCCAGAGTGATGAAACCAGGGGTGTGCTGGGCATGTCTCCTCCAGATGAGGTCACACCCCTTCCCGAGCACGCACAGGGAGTTTCCTTGCCGTACTGGGTTTCACCGACCCCAGTGACCCCACTGAATGGCTGTATTATAATAGTATGATTGGATTAAAAATATTTAAGGTAGAGAGCAAGACAATTTCACTTCTTTTCCAGTTTTATTTGCCTAATGCGAATATTAACACATATATGTATAAACATATGTGGTAAGGTATAGCCTGTAAAAGCTTACCTACAGAGCCTGCATTTGCCTTGTTTCTATCTCTATTCCATAATCTTAATTTACTCTCAAAATCTATCAGTTTCAAGTTCAACCACGTGTGATTATTTTTCCACAAAACAGTACCTTGTGATGTGGTACAGTGTTGGGATCACCTCTGACAACATTGGGGGCAAGGGCTGTGTCAAGTGACTCCATACAGAACAGGGAAGTGGTAATTGCACACAACCCCCTTAATAATTCTCACTAACTCTAATTAGTAATTGTATAAGACATTACGCAATCCGCTTTACTAGGCTTATTTAAGCAAAACTATATATATATATATGTGTGTATATATATATATATATATATATATATATATGTACAAAATTGAATTTCACCCCATATGTCTTAATTGGTGATTTAGGGTTTGCCGCTTTACTGACATTTAGAATACCCTACATCTGTGTAAACTGTATGCCCCGGGTCATGCTTTCAATTTATAATAACATTTTAAATGATCTCTTTAATAGTTCACTTCAAACACATCTGAATTATTTTTACAATTGTGTTTGTATTATACCATTTTCACAGTAAGAGTTGCCAGCTCTTCCTTATTCGGTGACACTCCCTTCATGTGGAAAGTGTTAAGTATTTTGATGCTAAGGGGTGGTTCCCCTGATTTAGGAAGACGTAATACCAAGGGGACTGACAGCAGATGACCTTTAACAAGGAATTGTGTTTATTTGGGATTTTTAAACGGAAACACACACATTTTATAGGTCCAAGTGACGCACTAGATCAGGGGTATTCAGCATGTGTTCTTGCAGCTGCTGTGGAGCTATACATCCCAGCAAGCCCTGCAGCAGTTATGCTATTAGGGCATGCTAAAATTGCTGAAGAGCATACTGGGATGTGTAGTTCCACAGCTGCTGTTGGGCCACATGCTGAATATCCCTGCACTAGATACTAGAGTTAACAGATGCTATTTACTTGCAGACATCTAGAAACACACAGATAATCTGCCACCAGGGTAATAAATTTGTCGTTCTATTTTTTTTTTTTTTTAATGCAGGTTTGGTCATTTACTAAGCTCCATCAAGGCAAAATACCGTGACTTTACTCCTTGTGTCTAAGTTGTCAGCACACTGCATGTGACCATACACGTGTCCACTCTGCACTTCAGTGTCCGGAGACTTAGCAAATCCTTTAGATGGTGCCTGTGGTGCAGAGTAAATGTTCATCCTTACTTAATATTAAGCCTGCCATGACAAATTTCAGGTCTTGTACTTTAGATGTATGTGGCCATGCACCACTGTAAACCCCCCGAGAGGTTGCTGCGGTGGTGCACTGCTGGGGGGGCTGCACTTTTATATTGTCATTGCTTCATGTACATACTCTATAAAAAAAATGGGTCCACAAATCCTCAACTACTGTAGTCACAGTGTTAGACTGCCTGGGTTGGGTTCCGCTACCATAGGGAGACCATAAGTGTGGTATCCCCCTACTGTGGCAAAAAAACGGGCATAGGCTTGTCAGAGCAGACGGTGCATAAAACAGTGTGACCCCCATTCTCTTCCCAGAAGCTACCACCCAGAAACGGGGATTTTTCTTGGAACCGCCTAGCAGTGGTGTATCTATAATGGGTGCAGGGTGTGCGGTCCAGGGGGGCTCTCACTGCACCATTCACTGAAATTACCTTCTGTGGCCGCTGCTTCCAAAACAGGATAAATCGATGGGAAAATGGCGCCAACAGTACACTCTGGAACTGTGTCAGAGTCCACACTACGCATGCGCCGGGCACGAGACGCTCAGACACTGCACACAGGCACCTGCCATCATAGGATGCCCCTGACGTTGTGCAACCATGTCTTTTTCTCCATTGCTGACATATATTATGAGCTTTTGAGAACGGGATCATTCTTTAAGAAAGTTTGTAACTCTGTGAAAGTTCACTTTACAAGCAATACCTATAAATTAGGCATAATTTATTTCTGCAGTTGGATTTCCTTTGATTTGAGCTTTAGACTCTGATGTGGTTCAGAGGGAGTTCCAGCAAAGATTTTATAAAAAGACATGAAAAGATTGTTAGTGGATTAATGTCATTAAACCCATGCAGAGCAGTCTTTGCATCTGGTTAATTTAGAGTTACCACAGTACCCTTAATGTAAGTATTTCTATTTTATGCTGTATACAGATGACAGGTCCTGTTCCCAATACAGAGCTTGGAATATCTTTATTTAAACATAGCTGATTTATTAATTGTTTAATAAGTACTTCAAAATACAGAAAGTCTCCATTTATCTGATTAGATTGCAAGCTCTAAAGAACAGGTCATTCATTCTTTCATCCTATCCTTTTGTTCCCTTGTAATTCTTGTAAACTCCAATTGGCCGATTATAATACCATCCTCAACAAAATTCTAGGGGCTAGAGGCTGTAAGCAGTGGCAGATTTACCTAAGGGCTGCTAGACTGCAGCCACCCAGTAAAACCCACCACTGGCAGGTACAGCCTAGCATTGGCAGTAGCTTCCCTGCTAATCACAGCCAGACAGGCAGACCGAATGGAAGGTGCTTTCTCCCCCTGGGACTGCAATTAGCAGGGAGCGCTTCCAATTAATTGGAAGTTACCCGCCTGCTATAATGGTGACCTTATCTTGCTTCTAAAGGTTGCAGCCGATGAAGTCCCTAGGAGCCTGGGCCACTTGTCAATATCACCCCTTTTACATCACAATTGCCGGGTCGCATCTGGGATTTGTCGACCCAGGTTACTTCAAATAGGCCCTTTCACACTGCACAGCAACCGAGGTTGCTGCGCGTTCATGTGCAATAACCCCTGGTTATTTGCTGGCACTGTGAAAGGGGTATATGTGTGCATGTGCACCAGCCATGGGTCAAAGTGGGCCGGAACAGGGAGACGGAACTAGTTCCGCCACCTCCGACCCAGCTTAGCCCAGCGCCACAGGAAGGCTCCAATTGCCGGGCGCCCGCTTTGACTTTGTTACCAGCGGGCGCCCAGCTCCCTTCCCGCATCGCCACCTGGAGGCCGGAGCTCTCACCTGAACTCCAGCTTCCGGCTCACACTGTGCACTGTGGAAGAGATGTCATGATGTCTCTCCCATAGTTCCGAGGAGCGGCCAGCCAGACGGACGCGGATGCGTGAGCGTGGCTTAAGGTAAGTATTGTTTTTTTTGTGTAAGCAGCTTCCTTATTGGGGGCATAACTTCTGTGGGCACTACTACTGGGGGCATTTACTCGGGAGCACTACTACTGGGGGCAGTTACTTGGGGGCACTACTACTGGGAGCATTTACTCAGGGGCATTGCTATTGGGGGCGCTAATACTGGGGGCATTTACTCGGGGGCATTACTATTGGAGGCATTACTACAGGGGGCATTACTATTGGTACTACTACAGGGGGCATTGCTACCGGGGCATTACTTCTACAGGGGGCATTACTACAGGGGGGAACCACTACTGGGGGCACTGCATAAGGGGCACCACTACTGGGGGCACTGAATAAGGGGCACCACTACTGGGGTCACTGAATAAGGGGCAGTATCACTACTGTGGGCACTGCATAAGGGGCACTACCACTACTGTGGGCATTGTGTAAAAGGGGCACTGCTGTGCGTCATACATGAATTACGGACACTACTATGTGGGGTAATGTGAATCAAGATTGTGCTACTGTGTGGCATAATTTGAATTGGGAATACTGTTGTGTGACCATGCCCCTTTTTTCCACCCACGCTGTCCCTTTTCTTAAAAAACCATTGATGGGGAGTGAGTTCCACCACTTCTCTAGGACCACTTTAAGCACTGGCACTAGCCCCATGCTAGGTGCAAAAGATCCATAAGAAACAGACATCCTAACTCTGTCTGAACTCTCTGATCACACATGCAAATTGGATTACCCACCTGTGACAGTCTCATGAAATAGGGCTGCTCCTTGCAATCACATAGTTACTGACCATTTACCACCCATGTCACAGACAGTGTGGTCCGTCAACAGACAGATCAATCTGTTTGCAGGAGCAATATCTTGCAGTTAGTTAAGTCTGATCAAGCACATGCACAGTTACTGATTGATTTATTTATTTCGCGTATTTGCATCTATATGTTAAAAACAGAAGGATGACTTTTATGAGTGCCATTTTCTATGATGCCGTAGTCTGAACAGGGCACATCATATACAAAATGAAAGGTCTTGGTCCCTATATGTGCAGAAAAATACTGGCATTGCAATTGGTTGCTTCGTTTCAGAGTTATGTGGCAAAACGTCCATCCTCCATTTACAATGCATCACCATGTGCTATGGGAAATGTGACAGATGGTGAACTTTTCCTGTGCACCTGCTGGGAGACCTGGAACATGTGACCTGCTGGGAGGTCTGGAAACTGTAACAGTTATTTGCAGCCACATATATCAGCGTGTCTTGCGTGGACCTCAGTCACCGACTGCTGTGTTATTTCATTATTCACTTCACCTTGCATTGTTTACACCAAACATGCCTAACGGCCGGCGCTCAGTTCAAAGATCTTAACGTAGATCAACTGATACGCCGCTTGCATTGGAGATGATATATTTGCCACAATACTACTCCTTGATTCCTATGGACGTGCAATAAGTGAACTGTGGTGCCCTACACTTGGTAGAGGAGGTTAATGGCCATTTCTCAGACTGCTGATACAATGGAAAGGTTTCGTTGCCCAATATGGTTGTTCCCCCAAATTTAGCAGAACTCTTTATAACAAATACCCTCAAATTATGGACTCATTATCTCCATAATATCCTCAGTAGCTATTATCCATAATATCCCCCATAACTAAGGCGGTTACTGCCTGGATTCCTTAGTAATGATGACTCCCGCCTCAAAATCAGACCCACTGTCTTCACATAAAGGGAAATATTGTACAGTCCCAGTAAAGAGAAGGTAGATTACGATTATATGAATTTCTATGCACTTTATATCCTGTTAAGTTAGCACTGTATATGCACTATGTAAGGTTCTGCAGACACCTTGTGGTGCACTAAAGGAGAAGGAGGAGAAGGAGATGGAGGAGAAGAAATGTAGTAATTTGATTCTTGACTGAGTGTTTCTAAAACTCATAAGCACTCGGATATATTATATGATTTGGAGATTAGGCTATTTAACTTATTTTTTTACTTTTCTCTATTTTAGAAAACAAAATGAAACTGAAAAAGACCTATAGCTGTAATGTAGATATGTTTATTTTCAGCAGTGAATAATAGCGATTCTCCTAATATCATCCACGCAATCCTTTTTCTGGAGATTTGTGAATCCTTAGCATAAATATATTCTTGGGTCATTTTACCTTTAAACACATTTCTGCAGGCTGAAAGCAGCTAGTTGGAGTCATTGCTCATCTCCACATTCACACTGCAAGGTGATGTTTGCTAAAATAATTTGTCCCTCTGTGTTAAATGAACCTCCCATATTAACACCACTGTTTATTTAGGGCGACTGTGAAAATCTTTCAGTTGTTTCACAATTCACAATTAACTTACAAGTGATAAACTCAAAAGATTTTTTTTTTCTGCTGTTTCTTAATCAAAATACAGTTTCTGAATACCTGAAGTTCGCACTGATGACACACTTCCCTCATATTCATTATCACCTCAAATGCAGATTTTCTACAGCATTAATTAGAATGTATATATAGTTATGTGAAAACGTTCATTAAAAATTTAACAATGTTACATTTGTTGGAAATGGTGTGTGCAGGTGTTGATACTGCAGAGAGGATAACTCAAACTATGAACGCCTAGTTATTTAACAAGTGGTGTTAGTTTATTGAGAGATAACGTGTACAGCCGTACTCACTGTTGTACACACTGGTAGATGGAGCATAGCGTGGCGTCATTCAGCTCACCAGCCGGTGAGTGTATGCTGCTAACATCTACAGGTACAGGGCTGCTGGAACAGCTTTATGCAGGTATACATGGAGTTCTCTCTGGATCTAAGTGGAAGACCTCTGTCTTCCAATGTCTTTCTACACAGTACTAAGATGGCTGCAGTCACATGTGCAGGAGCACATAAAGTTGAAAGACAGATCTTCCTGCAGACTCTGAAGGTGCCTACACACTAGACGATGTGCTCATGATGCAATATCGTGAGCGATTTCCCTTTAACTCTTCCCGGTAGCTCCCCAGCACTCCAGGACACGATATGGTGCTAAAAAGTGTCCAATCTGACCAACGATCTATTCTGCATCTTTAACAATCTCCAAATCGTTAGCTTGTGCACGATATATCGTTAGCTTGCCAAACACTTGACGATGATCTTCAAGATTTCAGCAAAATTTAAATAGTGGGCAGGCCTAACTAGGGGGTATATAAAACAGACGCCATTTTAGCTCTGTGTACTTCTGCTCTGTGACTAGTGAGGCTTGGTTTATACCTGCTGAACGCTGTACATTGCTATTGTGCTCTGCTTTGTTTTGCCTGGCTTAACAAAGTGTTATTGCTGCATTCTATCCTGTACTCTGTGGTGATGGATCCCTATCGCTATAGAGTTTTGCTAGCCTATGCTGGGGCTAAGGTGGTGAAGGAGAGAATCCAACAATTGAGGAGAGCATGCTGGACGAAGGAGTGGCTGCTGCAGAGGGATACTCGCTCTCACATGTCGCTGCTGATGGAGATTCAGAAGAACAATCCGGACGAGTTACCGCAACTACTTGCAGTGTGTGAGGAATATGTTGGAATAAAATAAACCAAAAATTAATGATCATGTTTTAACCAATAGTTCCTTTCCTTTTTTTTCTAGTTCCTACAACTATGGTTGAGTGGAAAACCAACTGTAGAATTTGAACAGCATTGGAATTTACCTAACTGCGGGGGAGCCATCAATGGGAAACATCCGGATCACCCCACCTGCCAACAGCGGATCCTACTATTATAATTCTAAGGGGTACTTCAGTATTGTTCTCATGGTGGTGGTGAATGCCAACTATGAGTTTATCTTTGTAGATATTGGCAAGAATGGCTGTGCTTTGGATGCTGAGTAGTTCAAACAGACCGCATTCTACCGGAGGCTCATCTCCAAGACCCTCAACTTGCCTACAGGGAAGGAGACCAAGCATGGCCTAAACTTTGTCTTTGTGGCTGATGAGGCTTTCGCATTACACGAGAATATCATGAAGCCATATGTGCAAAGGGGCCTGACCAGAGAGGAGGGGATCTACAATTACAGGCTTTCCAGGGCACACCGTATTGTGGAAAATGCATTTGGAAATCTCAGTAACCGCTTTCACATTTTCCACACCTCAATAAACCTGTGTGTGGACAAAATTGACTGGGTTGTCTTGGCGTACTGTGTCCTGCATAACTTTCTATGGCGCCAAACAACCCAACAAAGGACATCTGGCACAGCTATGCCAGACAACCCTGACCACCCTGAGGAGATTGGCCAGTTGTCGTTTGTGGCCACACCTGGACTGTAAAACACAGGGACTGCCCGGGCAAAACAAGTGAGGGCCGTGCCATGGCAGGACTGTCTCAGATAAAAAAAATGGAGCAGACATTTGGAGAAAGGAAGGAAAGTGATGTAAAGAAAAACAACAGCCATCAGGACAACCGACTTTCGCTGAGGTTCTTGCTCCATGAGAAAGGAGATCAACTTGTAATACCACAAGGTGGGGTGGTACACATCATCAGCGGAGGCTCCAGATCTCTTGGACTCTTCCACCTTCTTCCTTTCTTTAACAAAAACTGTCCTGAGATTCTGGATTTTACTCCTCACCCATTTAACTGTTGCATCGCTGTAGTATTGCTTGCTATATTGGACCAACTTCTCCAATGCCAATAGTTTTTTAGACTTGTTTGCATAGTCCTGACAGGTGACCCTCCAGAGACATTCCTTGGCTGCAAAAGCTCCAGGAAGCCAGTAATAAAATCGCGATCCTTATCCAAAGACATTTCTATGGGAAAAAATAAATGAAATTTACATTTGTCAAACCAATTAACCAATTTTTATTGTTTTTATACATTTTTTTTTTTTAGGATTCTTAATGTTGCTATGTGTTGTTTTTAATGTTGTTTATACCGTAGTTATAGTGTTTTTAATATTGATATAAGTTATGCTGTTTTAATGTTACTGTGTTTTCATGTTGAAGTTTATTTAGTATTTTTGTATTTTTCAATAAATACAATACAATACACATTGGTGGTCAGTGGGTGGGTCATGCATTTAATACTAGACATTGGTGGACAGGGGAGAGGGCACAGAATGGTGGTCAGTGGGTGGGTCATGCATTTATATATATTGGTAGTCAGTGGCTGGGTCATGCATTTAATACTAGACATAGTTGGACAGGGTTTGCACTTAAAACACATTGGTGGTCAGTAGATATATTGGTGCTCAGCAGCACTAAATTATACTTACGAAAATATAATAGATCGCGATCAGATGTGCCAGCTGCTTGAGGAATCGCGTCCGTCTCCTTCCAAGGCACGATGCTGCACAAAATGGAGACTGGGCATGTACAGGGATATGTCAGTCAAGTGACGCAGCATGGGCAATAGATTGTCAGTGCCAACACACGAGCGATCTGCAGAAAATCGTGTACAAGATTGGCAGATCTTGCCTGCTACAGGCAAGATCTGAAAATGCGATGTACGACCAGCAGGTACGGGATCGTGAGTGGACACTCATGATTTTTACATATTTCACATGATTTGCCATTCCAATGCGTCAAAATCTGATCTCTGATGAAACTGCCCTAAACATTGACAGATAAATTGGTTAGGACTAGTACCCTCCAGGATTCCAGCATCTGGTACCTTGATCTGTCCTTTAAAACACTGTGAGACCAAGCGCTCTACCTACCACACTGGGACTGCCGTGGCTGCATAATACGAGAATGCCAGCTTCCAACAGGAGGGTAAGAGAGGATTTGCTCAGCCCTCTTTTCGGCTTATTGCATTATACGAGACTGCATGAGGTTGAGCATAGCGCCAGGTCCATTATGCATGTGATCCGCCGCTCTCCCTCCCAGTATTGACAGCCTATAGTTTGGAGGTCGACGATAGCGCAGAGACTAATAATTACAGTGAAGTCAAGCGCCCTCCCTCCACTTTCCGACAAGTGCTACGGTACATATTGACAAGCTTGCTTACAATACAGCACTTTGCACCTTGTACTGGTGAGTTTGAACTTTCGGCAGTATGACAAATTTCTTGATCCCAACAGCGGAGTGAAATTAAGGATATAAGCGCTTTACTCACCATTCACTATATGGACCTATGTTTTTATATACATATATTTACATCAATTAAGAGTACCGGAGATATACAGATTTTACTTATTTTGTTTATTTGTATTTTGCTCTCTGCATTTAATTATTAATTATATGTTAAATTGTATATTTTAATAAATGTAATTGTGCTCCCTGGGTGAATATCTCTTCACCTATCTTGTTTGTTCTTTGGAGATTAGCAGATCTTGCATGCTATAGGCAAGATCTGAAAATGCGATGCACGACCAGCAGGTACGGGAATGTGAGTGGATGCTCATGATTTTGACATATTCAACACGATTTGTCATTCTGATGCATCGAAATCGGGCGATTCGTGTAAAATATTGTCTAGTGTGTACCTTGAGTCCTAGTGCCCAGCATGTATACCCCCCCACCCCCACTACAAGCGTCTCCACGTTACACAAACATTTAAATTTAGCTTTTCTGTAGCATCGTGTCAATTAATTGGGTTAAACACATGAAAGTCATCAACACATTACGTGACTTCAACTTGGCCTCAAATTTGGGACTGCTCCAACTATCATGATTCTTGATGCTTTTCACACTTGTGGTTTGTAAATCTTGCAAAGTCTCTTTTCCTATCTTGGATTTGCATTCACACCAATCAGACTTTGACTTTGGCTTCTGGATACATTGAGCCTCACTGAATGCAAGATTTGCAAATTCCCCCTTATTTCTTTTAGATGGTTTGCCAATATTTGACCTTGTAGAAGATCTGCTCTCTGGCTGAACTTTATGCTGCTGACTCTGGGCCTGATTCAGACCCGCTCGGGAGTGCTGAGCGCTCGCAAGCGGGTCGATGTTGGCCCAGTGCGCATGCGCACAACGGACCCGGCTTCGTTGCGCGTATGCGCGAGACCTGGATAGCGACGGGCAAGCCATCGCAATGGGTCTCGCTACAAAGTGGGCGTGCTGTCGATGGTGAGTGGGAACGCCTACCGTATGGGGCCGGCCACACTGACATCACAAGTGGTATGTTCAGTGACACATACTTGCTCTGTATATCAGCTACCAACTTTTCTACAATTTGTGTTGATTCTTTAGAGATAACATCTGTGGACTTGACAAGCTTTTTGGTATTTGGATTCCACAATCTGTAACCTTTGCTCTTGTGGCAAAAGCCCAGCTTGTCTTTTATCTTTTACTATATGCAAAGGATGCTCGCAAACGGGTCGATGTTCCCCCACTGCGCATGCGCACGATGGAGGGAGCTCCGTCGTGCACATGCGCGAGACCCGGACTGCGACAGCCAAGCTGTCATTCCGGGTCTCGCACCAAAGGGGGCGTGCTGTCGATGTTGATTGACAGCACGCCCCCTTTGGTGGGCGTGCCGGGGGCGTGCCTGCCAGACGGAGGCGTTCCCATGGGAACGCCTACCGTCTGGAGCCGGCCCCACTGACATCACTAGTGATGTCAGTGGGAGTGATTTTGGCTCTGATAGAGCCAAAATCACTCCTGGGCTTGCGGCAGCAAGACCCTACCGCAGGGTCTCCGTCGCAAGCCCGATGGTCGCGATGGTCAAGACCATCATCATGGACGCTCCCATATGCTGTGGGTGGTCAACCACAGCTATGCGAGCGTCCAAGAGGACGCTCCATTTTCAGGGAGGAGGGCCCTGATTCAGAGCAAGCGCTCTGGTCAGAGCGTTCAGCTCTGAATCAGGCCCATTGGCCGTACTTCCAAAAGGTCTGAGATGTCTTACACTTGGTTTTCTCTTTAACCATGATTCATGAGATAAACTGCTGTGGACACAGCTTCCACCCAAAACTGCTTTTCTATGCCTGCATCCTTTAGAATGCATCTTGCTCTCTCTACTAGTGTACGTCTCGCTCATTCAATTACACCATTTTTCTCAAGAATATAGGCAATGGTCAATTCATGTTCTATTCCATACTTTCTTAAGACATGTTCCATGTCTCTGAGATATTCTCCACCGTTATCAGATCTCAGCAGGGGCAGAACTAGCGCCACTGCTGAGGGTGTGCTGCGAAAATTAGACCTGTATTCATAAGATCATGCTGGCAGCTGGCTGAAGATCTTAAAGCCGGGGCGGCGTGTATATGCAGACGTGCATTTTATATATATTCACACAATAGTCCTCAAGCTAGAATGGCTAATCAAACCAGGGACACTGAAAGGAGAGGGGTAACTCCAAATTGAACCACAGGCACAATGTCTCCCTCAATACGTAAATGTAAACAAAATGTATCCATGTGGCTAGCTGAGCGGCTAGTCATCATTATGTTGTCATGATGATTAGCCTATTTTTATGCGAAGGCCTGGAGCTGTAGTCCCATCTGCCCCATTGTTAATCTTGCCCTGGATTGAACCAATATTCATAATTTGCCATAATTCACTGGAACCAGTGCCATCACTGATAATGCCTGCCTGTCAATTCACCAGAGACTGCGACATCCCTGATGTGGCTTGTGCCTCTGAAATTTAATTAGTTTGAGCCAGGATCACCGTAAGTGACCTTGTGTCCACTTTTCGGCCCGGCACCCCATGCAAATATCAGGGTGACGTGTGCAGCCTAGCAGGGTGTGACCATGCATACTTACCAGACTGCTGCACATGCAGCTTCAGCAATAGCCAGTACTGGGCATGAAGCCTAGATGTGTGAACGCTCGTAGGATGCTATTGTCCATGCAGTCATTTTCCTTTCACCCATAATACAGCTCAACTAGGGTAATTCATGGTTAAATGGGCCAGAACCTAATCCACTCCCACAATCATTTCCACCAATGGAGGAGATAACATTTTATTTTATCTTACAAAAGTCAAGTGTGTGTGGGGCTTCAGAAGTGGGTAATGGGTAGAGGAGGGACAATATGATGTTGCCTTGCCTAGAGCACTGGTAAACCTTTCCAAGGTTGAAAACCACTCGTCAAAGGCTACTTATGAAGTAACTGTTGTAATGCTGCAATTTACCAAAGTAGACCCTCCATGATACAGATTTTAAACAATGGGTCTGTTTTTTTTAAATTGTTTCTGATCTATCCCTATTATTAATATAACCCCTTGGACACAGACTCCCCCATCCCTGATACACCCGACGATTTCTCCTACGCTATCATGTTGGCTAACACACAGGACTCTCCGACACGTTTCCTCTTCACCTTCACCTCTTCTCTCTTCTACAATTCCGACTTTGCACCAGGTCTCCATCCACACTCATTCCCACATTGGCGTTCATCTCACCCGCTTCACCTTGGTAAACTGGTGGAGAATGACGGTGAACTTGTCCTAAGCTCTGGGAGTTTTGGAATATGATTTTTCAGATCACTAAGGTGGTTGTTGGAGACTGAGCGCCAGCTGACCCAGAATCCTCGTTGCTTAACTCAATAGGTTTACCTATCTCTAGATATAAGAAGTCTAAACATTTTGTAAATGCAGCAAAAGTGATAATCCTGGTATATTGGAGGGCACCTCACTCCCCTCCGATAGCTGCTGAAGATCTATCTCTACCCAGCCGGGATAGACAACAGGAGTTTACCACCACGTGGATTGCCTGGTGTTACGGTTGTCTGGGGGTCCATACAACCAGAATACCTTAAGGAGAGAGACACCAGGATACAAAGGGTGAAATTAAAGTAAGTGGAGAGAGCTGCCTCAAGTTCTATCTGTGTGAGAATAAAAGAGAACGTCTATAAAATTCTTTATAGGTGGTATTTGGTCCCTACCTGACTTAAAAAGATGTTTCCTGACGTGTCTGATAGATGTTGGCGTGGTTGCCTCTCAGAAGGTACATTTTACCATATTTGGTGGAGCTGCCCAAAACTCTCCGACTTTTGGCTGGATATTTAAAATTTCATTATTTCAATTATTCAAATCCCGATCCCTTTGGATCCCAAATTTTTTCTTTTAACTCTACCTTTTCCAGCTGCCACCCACCACCAAAACAAATTAAGCAGGCACATTCTCTCAGCTGCTACCTGACAGCTTGCTGCTGACTGGAGACAGCTATTGCCTCCTTCCCTTCATTCAGTTATCAATAGGATCTGGTCGGTTCAGAGAATGGAATATATGACCAGTATCCTTAACCACTCTTCCAAATCTTTTGATAAGGTTTGGGCTCCCTGGTTATCTTTCTTCAATGCTAGTACCCCATTTATTTAATTTGTTCCCCCTAAATATATATATTTTTTGACAGTCCTAGCCACACTGTCTCCATAATTTCTCTTTTATCTTATACTTTTTTTTGCTGTTTTTTGTTTTTTCTTTCTTTCTTTTTATTATTTAAAATTGTATTCAATAGTTTTATTTATACCACTGAAATTTTGAATTTTTGTGCATTTTTACTGATATTGTCAGTGTATACTGTTTGTCTCTTTGTAGACATTCTTTGCTGTATTTTGTTTGGATCTTTAATAAATATATCTTTAAAAAAAAAAAAGAAATCAAAGTAAGTGACTTTTTTGTCACAAAAAACAGGCAAGAATGTAAAAGAATAGTCCAAAGTACGAACGGTGTGGCTGAACACCGATGGTGCGGCTAGGGAGCAGATGGTGCGACTAGGGAGCCGATGGTGTGGCTAAGCAGCCGATGGTGTGGCTAAGGTGCCGATGATGCTGGGAAACAGTCTGTGCGCTGGTGCGGCTTGGAAGCCATGAGACAGGCTGTGCACTGGTGCGGCTTGGAAGCTGGGAAACAGTCTGTGCACTGGTGCGGCTTGGAAGCTAGGAGACAAGCTGTATAAAACAGACAGACAGGTGCAGGACACTGGAAGAATGACTTCGCATACAGGACCTGTGGGACACAGTAAGACCGGCAAAGATTCAGACTTCTGAGCACAGAACAAACATTCTCCAGATGTCAGATAATATAACCAGCACTGAGTGCAGGGCTGGCTGTAACTAAAAGGAAGCAGGGTCCAATCAGAACCAATTCCTAATCAAAGGCATGTGTGCACCTGCTCTGCACACAGACAGCTAGCTCATTAGTGAACACATGAGATCAGCACACAGACGGGCAGGAGTGACAAGCTATGAGCTGCACACAGACAAGACAGGATTAGATGCAGTATCCCAGATGCAACTATGGCTGGGACCTGCCACCAAGATGATCCACTACCCCCGGATCCTAACAGTACTCCCCCTTTGAGGGTGGACACCAGACACCCCAATGTCACTAAGGGGAGCAAGTACCTTGGTGTAACAGAGAATGATTAATATATCTTATGATGTCTCCTTTTTCTTCCCCACCTGCTTAGGCCTAGCAATGGGGTTCCTAAAGATGTTATTACTGTCCACAGAAAGTTCTTCCCAGAATCTTTCGTCTGCTACTGGATTGTAGTCAGAACTAGAGTAGTTATCCCAAGGCAAAACCATCTCCTTACTTTTGGGAAAGGAATGCTTCACAGATTGAGAAGCTGACGGTTTTCTCTTTTCTGAATTCACATAAGACTCATTCTCAGGAGAAATTAACAGGCATCCAGAGTGTAGATAAGTAGGCAGAGTCTCCTGTGGAGACAAGGAGAAACTACACTCTTGAGGAGGTCGACACTTGCTGGCTGACTGGTTCACAAAAGACTTAGCTGATCTTGACTTGGATAGTCTATTAGTAGCAAGAGCAGGACTTTTGGAAGGCTCAGCAATCACTATGTCTGGACTCCCAAACCTCCTAAGGACAGCACAGATGAATGAGTCTAGATCATAGAGAATGGCGTCACTAGATCCAATATAGGGCTCGGCCCATTTCTTAGCTTCTCCTTTAAATGCCAAAAGCAAGAACAATATTTTTTCATGCTGAGAAAGATCTGGAGGAAGCACCTGGACTTGAAGCATTAGGCCCCGAAATTGTTCCATATTCCCATCAAAGATAAGACAATCAGGGTCTTGACCAGGCATGACAGATTGAGGATCCCCAGTTGGGGTGTATAAATCAGGCTTTCCTCTTGGGAACAGAACATCAGGCTTCTCTTTCGGGGTGGGTAAATCGACCTCCCCTCCTGGTGTTGGTACTTCACACCTCTCACCTGAGATTGGTACATCAAATTCCCCTCCTGGGAGCAGTACTACGGAGACCTCTTCAGAGGGCGGTACATTTGGCACCTTTTCTGAGGTCGATACATCGAATTCCCCTTCTGGTGTCAGTACTTCAGACCTCCCTTCCCATGGTTGGTACATCAAACTCACCTCCTGGGAGCGGTACTACAGAGACCTCATCTGAGGGTAGTACAACAGACACCTTTTCTGAGGTTGATACATCGGACTCCCCTCCTGGGGTCTGGATGACTAAAACATCGGGAACCCCTTCAGAAGTAGGTACATCGGACACCTCACTTGAGGTTGGAACATCGAAGTCCCTTTCTGGGAGCGATATATCGGAGACCTCTTCAGAGGTTGGAACATCAAAACCTCCTCCCGGGGTCTGGACAATTGAGACATCAGAACCGGAACATGCAGAATCCAGGACGGGACTAGAACAGGCAGAATCTGGGACAGGACCAGAACAGGCAGAATCCAAGACGGGACGAGAACAGGCAGAATCCAGGACGGGACTAGAACAGGCAGAATCCGGGATGGGACCGGAACAGGCAGAATCCAGGACGGGAGGAGAACAGGCAGAATCCTGGACGGGACCGGAACAGGCAGAGGAGACCCCTCCTGGGTTAGGAAAATTAGGTGTCTCTCTGGCTATGAGAGGTTTATCGACTTTAATGTGAGACATTCTTCCTGCAAAAGAACCAACTGAACCCTTGCTAGTACAATGAGAGTCTTTGTTTGAATGGTTCCCAAATTT
This sequence comes from Taudactylus pleione, assembly GCA_031769625.1. Taxonomy (NCBI): domain Eukaryota; kingdom Metazoa; phylum Chordata; class Amphibia; order Anura; family Myobatrachidae; genus Taudactylus; species Taudactylus pleione. Next base: position 5,088,193 of record JAUIMM010001135.1, read on the forward strand.
GAGACGTGGTACCTTAGTAATGGGACCCCAATTATAAATAACTGTCTTCTTTTGGAAAACCGCGGCACCTTTGTTGGGAATTACGGAGTCTGCAGCAGTAATAGGCTTACAAGACGAGTGGTTAACTTGAAGCCTAGGACTTTGAGGCTGGTCCTTTCTTCTTAGCTTACATAAGGAACAGTCTGCAATAAAATGATCAGCACTCCCACAGTATAAACAGAGACAATTTTCCCTATGCCTTTGCCGCTCAGCCTCAGAGAGCCTAGGTCATAAGTAGCTCCGATATCCACCTTCCCTCTGTACAGAGGATGGCAAAGATGGAATATCTTCAAAGTCTGGTAAATTCCCCCCAAAATTTTGTACTAACATATTAGTACTAAACAATGTATTTTGTAACTGTTCAGACTTTAGATGAAATTCCTATAAGAACTACGAATATATCAAATCAGATGACTGAGGTGTTATAGAACAGTTTACTGTTGGGGCGCCGTCCAACTTTTCCTCCCTAGATTGATTCTTGTAATAGCTAGATGCGTCCGACAAAATCTGGGAGGCTTAAAATGTTTGCTGCTGCAGCACATCCACATGAGATGATAATCCAAGGAAGGCTTGAACCAGCAGCGTTTGCATGCTCTCGAGGTTCAGAATTTTGTTTGATAGTCCCATATCAGGATTTCACAGGCCAGAGACCATATTGAAAACACTCCAGTAGCATCTGTTTTTTTTTTTAATGGCTGGTTATAAAGTTACGGTTGTCTGGAGGTCCATACAACCAGAATACCTTAAGGAGAGTGACACCAGGAGACATAGGGTGAAATCAAAGTAAGTGACTTTATTGTCACAAAAAACAGGCAAGAACGTAAAAGAATAGTCGAAATTACGAACGGTGCGGCTGAACACCGATGGTACAGCTAGGAAGCCGATGGTGCGGCTGAACGCCGATGGTATGGCTAGGGAGCCGATGGTTCGGCTAAGGAGCCGATGGTGCAGCAAGGTGCCTATGATGTGGCTGGAGAAACAATAGAGTGGCAGGAGACCAATGTTGCGGCTTGGGAGCCGATGATGCGGCTTAGGAGCCGTTGGTGCGGCAAGGTGCCGAGGGTGTGGTTGGAGTGCCAGTGGTGGCCGGAGGCTGATGTAGCAGCTTGGGAGCTGAGAAACAGTCTGTGCAGTGGTGCGACTTGGTAGCTGGGAAACAGTCTGTGTACTGGTGCAGCTTGGAAGCCAGGAGGCAGGCTGTGCAATAGTGCGGCTTGGAAGCTGGGAAACAGTCTGTGCACTGGTGCGGCTTGAAGCTGGGAAACAGTCTGTGCGCTGGTGCAGCTTGGAAGCCAGGAGACAGGCTGTGCAATGCTGTGTCTTGGAAGCTGGGAAACAGTCTGTGCGCTGGTGTGGCTTGGAAGCCAGGAGACAGTTTGTGTAAAACAGACAGACATGTGCAAGACACTGGAAGAATGACTTCGCATATACAGGAACTGTGGGACAAGGTAAGACCGGCAAAGATTCAGACTTCTGAGCACAGAACTAACATTCTCCGGACATCAGATAATATAACCAGCACTGAGTGCAGGGCTGGCTGTAACTAAAAGGAAGCAGGGTCCAATCAGAACCAATTCTTGGAGAAAGCAATTCCTAATCAAAGGCATGTGTGCACCTGCTCTGCACACAGACAGCTAGTTCATTATTGAACACATGAGATCAGCACACAGACAGGCAGGAATGACAGGCTATGAGCTGTACACAGACAAGACAGGATTAGATGCAGTATCCCAGTCGCAACTATGGCTGGGACCTGCCACCAAGATGATCCACTACCTGCAGATCAACACCTGGCTGGAATATAAAGAATTTACTGAATATTGGGACCATTTGTCCAGGTAGACCAGGCAGATAAGGGTTTACTACTTTTTTCTTTTATTTGGGTACTATATTTTGTGGCTAAAAGTTTATATAAATAGGTTATCCAATCCTACCTCTTTACTATTTCCCCCTTGACCCTCTTTACTTTGATGTGTTTACCTCCGCTCTTGATTTTTTATGTTTATTTTCTTATGTTATTTTTTACAAATTTATACACAATGTGATTGATTTTATGCTATTTTTTATATAATTATTATTTGGTTGTTTTTGTGATTGTTAATAAACACTGAATATGCAAAAAAAAAGTAGACCCTCCATGAACAGTGTGCGGGGGGGGTGCAGACCACACCGGGTGTCATCCTCTGAGGGGGTGACACCAAAATGACGGTTCCTCCGCAGTAACCAGGAGCCTGCACTGTGAGGAGTTGGCAGTGCGGGGAGAGTCTCTGGGTGCAGCCAGGCATCTCCGAGAGTGGCTGGGCACACTTCCAGAGTGACGAAACCATGAACTGTGTGCATGTGGGTGGGGAGCGAGGCCAAGCCCCTTTTCAGGGGTCTTACTTACCGCACAGTGAGGCCACTGTCCATGAGATGGTCTATTAAGACTGGTTCCCCTTTGATCCACAAAACAACTTTCACTGGGACCATAATGCTCTGTCAAAATGATTCTATGTGGGCCTGCGCAATATGATACGGCTGCACATACAGAGTAAGCACTTTTCTGTCATTTATACTGCGCATACACTAACTGGAAAATAGCACATGCGCAGTACTTCTTCCTAGGATCACTGACCTTGGATTACATGGTAAGTATGCATAACATCATCCTGAGATTGTATTATTATTTTTTTAGCTCAAACTGCATAAAGCCTATCTTTACATAATTGGATCAACTGTAGCAGGCTATAGAGCTGCAATGCGATGTAAAACTTACGGGCTACATGAGAAAGCTGTGATTTCTACAAGGTTTCTCTCTCATTAAATTGGGAGAAGCAGTGATAATCCTTGTTCCAGATAAAAACAATAACTCCTTGATGAAGAGACTCCTTAGGTAGAGCTGTTAAGTTCTATGGCCCTCATTCAGAGCCGCTCGTTAGCGGCAGTACGCTCATTCCGAGCGATGTTTGCACATCTGCGCATGCGTACGGTTTTTAGTACGCATGCGCGAACCAGTCAGTGCGGCCGAAAATCGTTGGTACGCAATATAGCGAGGGCCTGCTATTTTGAGTGACAGAATGAGGCGTATGTGGGTGGTAACAGGAGAAGGTGTTTGAAAATGGGGAGTGGAGATCCGAACGCAGGCGTGCTTAAAGGTCAAAACGGGCGTTTTATGGGTGTGCATATTTAAAACAGCAGCGTCATTGACCACGTCACTGGGTTATTTTATAGCCAGAACTGCTCGCAAATTTGTGGTAGCAAACACCAACCACAAGAATAGCGAGCAGTTCATACGCTGGTCGATGTACTCGATTAATCTAATAAATAGCGGACATGACGTAGGATGCGAGCGGCCAGGGGGCGTTTTTAACAAATAAACGAGCGTATGTTTTGCTCGCTCGTTCAGACTTAGAGGTGTGAACAGACTGCAATGTGCGTACGGATCATTTGAATAGCCACCCCTTGTTTTTAAACGAGCGACCACAAATAGCGAACGGCTCTGAATCAGGCCCTATGACAGCAGCAGGTCTTTATAAGGAGCTTTTCCTCCATTGTGGTTCTGTATTATTATTATTATTATTACTACTACATTATGGGCATACTTACCGACCTTATAGACATCAAATCCCTGAGAGCTGCCGCAGTAGGCCGGTTCGGGGGGCGGGGGCAGACTGATGATGTGATTAGGCCCCGCCCTTTTACCGGAAAAGTCTGTGATTCGTCAACTTGCAAGGAGGGGGCGGGGTTAACTGGTGCATATCGTGGCATTTAGCCCAAACCCCTCCTTGCGGACCCGCAAATTCTTTATTAAATCTCCCCATCCTGCCTGCCTAACTAGGAAGTGGGTAGGATGCGGGAGATCTGCCTACAGTAACAGGGTTGCGGCAGGATGTGGGAGATCTGCCTGCACTAACGGGGGTGCGGGGGGTTTCCCGGAAAATCGTGAGCCTCTCGTGACTTCCGGGAGTGTAGGCATGTATGATTATGGGCCTCAGAAAGAAATTTCTCTTTCTATGTGTTTAATAAAAGTGAGGACATAGAGGATTTTTTACCTAAATAGAAATGTTTTGAAAGTCAGTATGTACAGGTTCCAGTATACCATAGCTGCCAAGGAATGCTGTCATTTGTAGTTCTCCAAGTTTTATGGTAGCACTACTGGTACTACATTTAAAACACTAATTTAGACAGTTATGTTATATTATTGTAATACAAAATTGTAGGGAATGGTGCAACGCATAATATTATTATGTACTGGGTGTCATCTTTATATATATAAAATCAGATGTCCTGTCTGACTGACTGACTCACTGACTGACTCATCAACACCCAACCCAAACCCCTGGACCTAGAAACATGAAAAGCAGGGAGTATATTTCTTCCATCACGTAGCACTAAGAAGGGCTTTTTCGAAATTTGACTCATAAGGGGGTGAAAAGGGCTAAAATGTTTCCTCCCCCTGTCCATTGTCCTGCCTGACTGTCTCATCGTGGCTGCAGCACAGTTCATATTCCAACACCAACTGTCATCCAAAGTGCTGCCAAACATCACTGGCAGTTGGTTAGGCTCCCCTATTTGAATAGTGAGGGAAGGGAATGTGGACCTCATTCAGAGGCGGTCGTTAGTTGCAAGCGGTCGCTCTAAATCAGGGCGGCCGCTTGCATTCTGAACGGCCGCCTCCTTGTCGATCGCTAAGCTGTAGGTTACCACCCACAGCTTAACGACCGACCAGGTTGGTGATCACCATCGCGACCATCGGGGCTTACGACCAGACCCTAAGGTTGGGTCTGGGCACTTGTAAGCCCCAGGGAGCTTTCTGCTCTGATGGTGCAGGAAGCTCCCCACTGACATCACTGATGATGTCAGTGCGGCCGCCCACAAAATGGTATACGTTCGTTAAGGAACGCCTCCGTTTTGGAAACCACCCCCCCCGAGCCGCCTACCAAATGGGGCAAGCTGTCGATCAACATCGACAGCCGCCTCTTTCGTAGCGAGCTCCGGACTGATAGAGTTTCTCTCTCGCTCCGGGGCTTGCGGACGCACAGTGCGGCCGCTGCACGTGCGCAGGACTAACCATTGAGTCGGTTACGAGCGCATCGGCGCTTGCGACCGACTCTGAATAAGGTCCTGTGTTACTAGTGAGGTGAGAGAAGAAAATGTTTTGCTACACAGGTGAGGGAGGGAAATGTCAAATGTGTTACTATGGAAGGAAATGTGTTACAACATGGGCAAGGGAGAGGAATGTGTTACTACACAGGTGAGGGAAGGAAATGTGGGCCTGATTCAGCAAGGAACGCACGGATGCAGACGCACGCAATCGGCCGATGTTCGCAGTCTGCGCATGTGTCTGGATCGCAGTGCTCGAACCGCTCACTACGTCCGCAAAAGCGAGTACAGTGAATACACAGACCCAGGGAAAAGTGATTGACAGGAAGTGCCGTTTGTGGGTGGATACAGGGAGTGGTCGTCTGAACGCAGGCATGCCAGTGCGTTCGCACCCCGATACAGGGACATGCATTAATTAGCCACTGAGATGCCGGACGCAGCCTGGCATCCCTCTGCATGAAGTCTCTCAACTCCTGCGGCAGGGTCAGGTCTACCTTTATTCTGCATGCGGATCTGATGTTACTCAATGTTTTCTCAGCCTTGCGCATCAGTAGGGATGTTAGCGGGGCGTAAAGGGGGCAGCATTATGTAGTGCTGGGCGTCTGCATCTTTGTGCTGTGATTGCCGTGCGCAGGCAATCAGCATATTCTCGCAGCAGTCGGGTGCATGCATCTGCATCTGTGCGTTCCTTGCTGAATCAGGCCCTGTGTTACTAATACTATAGAGGTGAGTGTGAGGATACCAGGTTTATGCGTGCGTTGTTTCCACCTATTGCCCTTCACCGCCTTGCACAGTACCCCGGTACCTTTATGAGTCCCTTCGGATTGCACAGGAATGACACAATAGCAAAGGTACAATGTTACCTTTATTTTACACACACACTATAGTCATGTAAAAACAGCAACTACGAACTATTATACAGTATATATCATACTTGCCGACATTCCTGGGCAGCTTTCCGGGAGCAGCAGGAGGGGACTTTCTACTCTCCTCTTTGGGGGCGGGACCAGATGATAGATGGCATTAGGCCCCACCCCTTTTACAGAAACACCCCCCCCCCAGGCGATTCGCAGGTTTTTGAAGAGGGCTAAATGACGCAATTTGCACCATTTAGCTCCGCCCCTTCCCTATGAACCCGAAAATTCCAGGTAAAATCTCCCCATCCTGCCCACTTCACTAGGAAGTGGGCGGGATGCAGGAGATATGCCTACTCATCCGGAGGTGTGGGGGGTTACCCGAAAAATCTTGAGCCTCCCGTGATTCCCGGGAGAGTAGGCATGTATGGTGTACATATACAGTTATTGCCAGTAGTATTAGCTAATCTTTGTGGACCCCACACATGTCCCTAAGGCAGAGGACCCTTTAGTGTTAGAAATGTGAACAGTTACTCAGTCTTGCTTACCCGCCTTGGCTGGGGAAAACTAAGCTTGAGAGAGGCTGCTGTGTGATTTCACACTTCTCAGGGAAATGGCTTCTCCGTATAACAATAATCTCCCGACTCCTGTACCAAGCTCTGCCTAAGTCCTGCCACTCCGCCTAGGGACTCCACTCAGAACTCTCTGAATAACCCTCAGTTTACTATTTTAAAACCTCTGATTTTCCCACCATGAGGTGACACCCCTGAGACCTGCTACTGGGTGATTTGAATGCTATGAACAGTTAGTGGTTATGTCTTCCCACACTCCAGAGGTGAGGATTCTGGTGCCCAGGCGTCTGGCCCTGCCCTTTGGAACACGGGGCCTGATTCAGAGTTTGGAATAGAGAGATTCTCTCTCAACTGATCATCTTGGTGCTGCACTACATGCTGCACTACAGGTGGGGCATATTTAAAATGTGCAGAGAAATTTAGATTTGGGAGGGACGTGTCCAAACCATACATGCCGACATTCAGTTCCCTCCTTCCAGGAGGGAGCTGAATGTCTGTGCACAGCAGGGGGCAAGGCCGGGCGATGATGAAGTTTTAGGGGTGGAGCTGGGGGCGGAGCCACACAATCGCGTCATCATGGCTCCGCCCCCTCTTCACAATGCCGAAAATATTGGCATTGTGAAGCAGGGGGTGGAGCCACGATGACGTGATTCAGCGCGAATCGCGTCATTGGGCCCCCCGCTGCGGGGGTTTCTTGTAGTAGTTGGGGGGGGTCAGGTGGCAGCTGGGAGGCTTGCCTGCTTTTCCGGGGGGTCGGGACCAAATCGGGAGGGTAGGCAAGCCTGGTCCAAACTGACATCTAAAGTGCAGTGTAATAATACAGCTGTGCAGTATTTGTGAGCTACATACAAAAGCAGCCAGTATTTACCCTACATGCAAAACAATCAAAATGTATTTACACCCCTTGCATTGCAACATGGTTTGCCCAGGTACACAGTTAAGTGCTATCTCTCTCTATTCCCAACTCTGAATCAGGCCCACAGACCACTCCATCACAGTGACAGGGGGATTTAGCATATCAGGGCAATAAAACCAGTCACTGTTAACCCTTCATAGTCATTTGTTATATCACATGCCATTAAGCTGACTATGGTTTCCTGTGGATTCTAGCAGGCATACAGAGTTACCTGGCTGCATGTACATTCCAGTGGGAGGGGGGATGTCTCCCCCTGCATCCTTAACACCCATTACAACATCATTACATATGTCATATGCGTCCTGTGAGTAACATATCAAGCTTAAAGGTGCCCACACACATACCCATGTCCTCACGATACGATTTTATGGCCAATTTCCTCATGAACTTTCACGGGAGCTCCCTTGCCGTCGTGATCACAATTTTGGAAAAAAGACACCCAATCTGTCTTACGATCTCACGATCTATCGGATCATACGCATCGTGAGATTGGCCATAACAAATCGTGAGTTTAAAAATAAAATAAAACAGGCTCTTGACTATTGGTGGGAAATTTAATTAGCCATAACAATGGGAGGGGCTATCTAGGGAGTATAAAAAGCAGGCACCCTTTAAACTCTGTGTACATTCTGCTCTGCTACTAGATGAGGCTAGGTGTATTCCTGCTGAATCCTGTACATTGCTACTGTGCTCTTTGTATTTGGCTTGCCTTTTACAAAGTTTATTCTACCTGCAAGTGTGTGCTACCTACCTGCATTCTATCCTGTTCCTGAATTCTGTACTGATGTGTCCCTGATGAGTGTTGGTCGCTGAAGCTGGGGTCCGGGAGATTAGGAAGAGGGCCCAGCGAAGGACGAGAGCATGCTGGACCAAGGAGTGGCTGCTACAAAGGGATACCCACTCTCACATGTCCCTGCTGATGGAGATCAAGGAGAACAACCCGGAGGACTATCGGAACTACCTGCGCATGGATGACGCCAGCTTCCAAGAATTGCTGCATCTGGTGACCCCCCACATCCAGAGACAGGACACAAGGTGGCGGAGGGCAATCCCTGCTGAAGACAGACTGGTGGCTATCCTAAGGTACCTGGCTACAGGAAGGTCACTGGAAGACCTAAAGTTTGGGACACTCATCTCACCTCAGTCCTTGGGCGTCATCATTCCGGAGACCTGGAAAGCCATCGTAAAAGTGCTACAGTACCACTATTGCAAGGTAAGTTAAAAAAAAACACCACACATTGGTTTCTTGAGTAAAAAAGAAACATTTTTATTTTTTACTCAACATAAAGCAAAAAATTGCCTTCTTTTAGTACAATGTGCACTGACCTGCAGGCAACTGAAAGTGTGCACTAAACTGTGTGCAATATCCTTTTTTTATAACAATTTTACAAAAGAACATTATCACCAAATTTTATGAATCCCAATAGGTAGCCGGCTGTATGTGATAGGGTGGGTCAGGCGCCAGTTTGAACAGGCCAATACACATATGGCACAAGTATACATTGTGGCCCCAGCTTCCAGCAATGTGTACTAGTGCCATGTGTGTAGTGATTGTCCAAATGGCATCATCACCACCCTATCCCATGCAGCAAGCACCTATTAGAAATCATAAAATTTGGTAATATTAAAAGCAAGAAAAAATGTACATCTCTGTATATTGGGGCGACTCATCTGCTGCATCCAGCAGAGCATTATAGAAGGTGGTGCTGGTGCTTAGGGTGCTTGGTGGGGGAGTAATATCTAACTGGGCAGAGGGGGGGGGGCGGACATACCATTTGGGGCAGGGGAAAATAGCATTGGATCTGCAATGTATGTAGAATTTGAGATATTTTTGCTCATACAGCGACTCAAGAGGTCGTAGTTTAACCTTAAAAAATTTCTTTGGATATCTGTATCCAGATTTCTGAATGTGCTGTTCACATGAGCTGTGAAATCATCTATTGCATCTGGGGGTTCTGCAGCAGCCATTCTGCGTTTTGTAGAAAAGGGTCCTCACATTCAGTAAGATTCTCCTTTCTCCCTTGTTTTTTTTTCTTTTTTTGGGGTTGTTGAGAAGATGAGGGTCCAGGTGGAAGTTGAGTTTCCACTTGTGTGCTATTCTCCGGATCACTGTCACCACCGAGCAGACTGAGGTCCGGTGTGGATGCTAAATCAGGGTCTTGGGTGTGAGTCTATATAGGGAAAAAAGATATAAAAAATATTAGTCATGTTTTAACCCCTTTTTTACTATTTTTACAGTTTCCTAACACCGTGGAGGAGTGGACCAGCATCGCGGAAGATTTTGAACAACGTTGGAATTTCCCTAACTGCGGAGGAGCCATCGATGGGAAACACATCCGCATCAACCCACCTGCCAACACCGGATCATACTACTACAACTACAAAGGATTCTTCAGCATCGTTCTCATGGCAGTGGTGAATGCCAACTACGAATTTCTGTTTGTGGATGTCGGCAAGAATGGGCGTGCTTCGGATGGTGGGTCCTTCAAAAAGACAGCTTTCTACCAGAGACTCGCCAACAAAACCCTCAACCTGCCCTCACTGGACCAGACAAAGCACGGCCTAAATTACGTTTTAGTTGCAGACGAGGCTTCTGCATTACATGAATATGTGATGAAGCCATTTGCACACAGGGGCCTGTCCAGAGAGAAAAGGATATACAACTACCGACCATCCCGTGCACGGTGATGTGGAAAATGCGTTTGGAATAATGAGCAACCACTTCCGCATTTTCCACACCACCATCAATCTACATGTGGAGAAGATAGACTGGGTCGTGATGGCGTGCTGTGTGCTGCACAACTTTCTGCGAAGAAAATCTACTCAACGAGGACCAGTTCCAGCTAGACCAGAAGATGTAGGACTCCTGGAGGACATTGAACATTTTACATCTGTGTCTGCACCACCAACTACAACAACATCCACCGCACGTGCCAAAGAAGTGAGGGAGGAGTACATGACCTATTTCAATGGACCAGGTGCTGTACCATGGCAGGAGGACTGTCTGTGAACTACTGACTAAATTGGACATTTGGGATTTAACAACAAAAACATTAAGGATTTTGGTTTAAACTGTGTCACTACTTACCAAGACTTCTGCAACCTCCTCATCTCCCTCACGCTCAGACATCAAGATGATTGATTCCCTTTGAGGCTCTTGTTCACTGATGAATGACATCATTTGGTAGTACCACAGCGCAGGAGTATATATTTCATCTGTAGCCGATCCTGATTTTTTGGAGTCATCCACCTTCTTTTTTTCTTTAATGTACACTGTCCTGAGATTTTGAATCTTTTGCCATACAGTTTTCAGGTCTGCATCAGATATGTATTTTTTGTATACACCAAAAGTTCCTCTAGTGCGGCCAACTTGTGCGACTTATTGTGGTACTTCCGAGAACTGATCTTCCACAGACAGTCTTTCGAGTGCAGGATTTCAATGAATCCTGTAACGAATTCACGCTCAGGATCCATGGACATTATATACGAATAAGAAAAAAAAGGACATTTAAATATTTGTGTATATAGTTTTGTTAAATGTAATGTTGTTATAGTTCACATTTTTAATGTTTTAATATTTTCTTTTTTACAGGTTTTTAAAGGTTTGTTATGGTATTCTAATCATGTTTTCTTTTACAGGAATGTTATGTGTTTATTGCTTGGTAATATAATGTTTTTCTTTGTTTGACAGCATGGGTTTTCCACCTTTGGGCCTGTCCTTGTGGTAGAACTACAGATCCCAGGATGCCCTAAAAACAGTTTCAAAGGTGGGTGGCAGGTCATCCTGGGATCTGTAGTTCCACAACAGCTGGAGACCGAAAGGTAGAAGACCCCCAGCTTTAAATAATGTGTGTTTTTAAATGTAATGTATGGTGATTTTTTTGTAAAATACGTGTTTCTTTATTTATTTTTTTGATGTATTACACACATTGGTGGGCAGTGAGGGAGCTTAATGCATGACCCAGCCACCGCCCGCCTCAATACGGCGGGCGGTGGCTGGGTCATGCATTTATTACCTGGGGGCACACATTGGTGGGCAGTGGGAGCTTAATGCATGACCCAGCCACTGCCCACCTCAATACGGTGAGCGGTGGCTGGGTCATGCATGTATTACCTGGGGGCACACATTGGTGGGCAGTGGGGGAGCTTAATGCATGACCCAGCCACCGCCCGCCTCAATACGGCGAGCGGTGGCTGGGTCATGAATTTATTACCTGGGGGCACACATTGGTGGGCAGTGGGGAGCACATATTGGTGGTCAGTGTGGTTGCAAACTGTACAAATACTCACCAAATATACAACAAAACAAGACTTCAGTGTCCAGGCTCCCAAAGTGCGACTGTCTTGCTCCATACAACATGCTGCACAAGATGGCGATGGGGCATGTCCAGGCTTCTGTCAGTCAAATTCTGCATTGTGTGATGAATCGTACGATTCATCGAGAGGGAAAAAACCCTCACGATCTGCTTCCATTGTGTTCATGGTTGGCTAATCTGCCCTACAGCACGGCAGATCAGAAAATGCGATGTACGATGAGCGGGGACGCGCATCGGAATCATGCTCGTGAGTATAAACTCACGATTTGTACTTTTTTTACCCGATTCGTCGTCACGATTCGTCGAAATCGGCCAAATCGTGTGAAATGTCGCTATATGTGTGGGCACCTTTAGAGATATTATGCACTGATGGGTTAATTGTATATACAAGTGTTTTTGCCTATTACACACAGTAATACAACATGATCAGACTCATTGATATAAGGTCCTATTAATGACCAACACACATTTCTGTCCACAGCAGTATGTGATGCACACACAGTCCATCTGCATTATAATGGGCCAAGTTCCACTCACACAATGGTGAGCTGCATCAGCTGGGCCATCTCCTGACTATGAAACAGACAGATCACAGGTACACAACTCCAAATTACTGATTATATATAAATAAATACATTATGCAAAAAATGTTTGCAATAAATAGAGGTTTGTAGGATAATCATGGCCAAGGTTATGGACCTACCCACCATATCCAGGTAACCTCTGTAGGGTAGGTCCCTAACATACTAGGGTTCAAATCTAGAGCACAGAACCCAAACCAACTCAGCCGAGTCACCCCAGGGCATCGCTCTAATGAGAAAAGAGAAGTGTACAGTAAGAAAGATAAGAGAAGCTGCTGCTGCATGTATAGGATAGAGAAGTGAAAATACAAATATAATAAAAACAATCAGTAAAAGTGTTAAAATGTGCAAAAAAGGAAAAGTGTTAAAATGCGATGCCCAGAAGCAGACCAACCAAAGCAATCCAGGGGACCCACGCCCCAAAAATCAACCCAAAGTTGCACTACAGTATATAATTTGTAGGACTTACCTAAAATTGTGCCTATTACTAGTGTGCATTCACAATACCAGACTCCATGCTTTAAACCAATAAGGAAGGGATGCTACTCCAGGTAGAAGGTGTCTCAGCCTTCAGGTGTGCAAAGAAGTACACTAAATGGAGTATATAGGAAAGGGTCCTGGACTGCACACCCTGAATATATATAATGGGAGGTGCTACCTGTTGAGACTGTTATTGTAGGCACAGAAACAGACAGAGTGGTGAGATAGAAATGGAAACAGTAAATATCTAAGGTCTTCCTGGGTGAAAACAGGTACATCATCTAGTGTTAAGATAAATCTGTTACAACCACTGTGTCATTTATTAATTTATTTCCCTGGTGGTCACATTTTTCACCACTGTCCCATATTCATTTAAGGTGCATAATTTGTTCTTTAGGTATTTGTTCTTCATGTAGATTATTCATATAATTTATTAATTTACAAACTAAATAAATAAAAACAAACAAACCATTTGTGACACTGGATTTGGTATATGAATTACTAGTTATCAAAATATTTTATTAACAAGCTTACCCCAAAAATGTGCTATTATCATTATGCCAGGCCATTATTACTATCTTCCATCATTATGTTAAAGTACCCGATAATTCTTGTCCCTATGATGAGATATCATCTAGATACATAGGATAGGTATTTATAGATTTTTTCCAAAGCCTAATGCCGCGTATCCATTACGCGATGTTACTGAGCGATTGCACGATTACAACATCGTAATCGTGCAATCGCTCAGTAATCATGCACAAATCGGGCACTATTATGTCGGAAACGACCAGCGATGCTCGCTCCTGCTGGTCGTTTCCGACATCAATTATCTACTGAACATGGTGGTCAATCTGCCGATAACGACAGATTGCCCATGTTCAGAGATGATTGATGTGCCTACACTGAACGATCAATCGTTTAGTGTAGACACTGAAGGGAAACGACGGTACGATTATGATGTCGTAATCGTACTGTCGTGCCAGGATCTGCTAGTGGATACGGCTTTAGGAAAAAATTAATGACACATGTGTTGCATGTATAAGTCAGCATGGTACGTGTGTTGCATATATAGGTCAGCATGAGAAAAGAAGATTTTACTGCGCTTAAAGATTGCCCAATATAGATGGTAATAATCTAAACATTTAAAACAAATGCCATAAAAATAATATAGTAATAGAGAATATCTAATAGTAAAAAACAAAATCTTTTAATAATAACAATGATAAAGGTGCCCACACACATAGCGATGTGATCTCAATCACACAATGTGTACTATTTACCCCTGAACTCTCCCCTGGAGTTCCCTGGCAGTCCTGCACACGATTTGGTATGAAAATGCTGCCAATGTGACACACAGTCTATCGTGCCTCCTACGGTAACTACTCCAGTGCATCCTGACTTGAGATTGTCAGATCTGCCCTACAGCACGGCAGATCTGAAGATGCAATGTGCGACCAGCGGGGACGCGCATCGCATCGTGATTGTGAGTGGGGACTCACGATTTCCTCACGATTTGGCCATATTTTACACGATCTGTCATTCCAATGTGTCAATATCGGCCAGATCGGGTAAAATATCGCTATGTGTGTGGGCAGCTTAAGGATGGTATTTGTTACATATAAAAATGTAACACAGTATCACATATATCATCAGTGTGTCTTATTTCATATAGACATAACACATATCAAGCAGAGCAAATATAAACTCATAAAAAATATATTAAAAAACAAGAAATTAATTTAATAAGATCTGTGAAAAAATGTTTTACTTCTCCCTCAACAGTTCTTCATTGCTGGAACAACTGAAAAATTTGTAAATCCGGTTATTGGAGATATTAATTTATGTCCATACGTGTTGGTAAATTAAAGATTTATTGTAGCTGGTATTCCCTGTGGGGTGTGATGCCGCTTCAGATTTATCTATATCTGCACTTGCACGGATGTTCCACAAAGTATTAGTTTATATGTATATTGCATAAAAGCACAATCATGTGCAACAAATAGTGATGTCGACCAAAGGAAGAACGTTTATAAATGCCAAGCACTGTATAGTAACAAGTGGTGGCTACTTAAACCGGTTAACGTGGTAAAGACGGCGGGAGAAAACTCACTGTTTAGTTGTCAATCCACTTTGATAATATAAAGACCCGCATAGATGCTGAGGCAAAGCAGTATTCTGAGACTGGATGGAGCGTGTCTCTGTACCGTCTCTGTGCCGGGAGAGCGACCTGCCCATAAGTGCACTCTGAGGTCGCAATCTTAACAGCTACCGCACCGGGACATCCTGTGAATCAGGAGTAGGAGAGCTGGAGCTTTTCCAGGCTGTGCCTCCATGGTGGGCGGCTAAGCCGTACAGTGCTTGGTTTTATAGCCACAAGTGTGACTGGCTGCAGCGGTCATAAGTTGTGCAAGGGAAAGCAGAGCTAATGATAGTTCACCAGAGCAATAGGCAATGTTGAGGCTGATAATAGTACTGTACCTAACGCGTTTCTTCTGTTTAGGATTTCTTCAGATTTCTTTATTGTCTGTATCTCATTTTGAAGCGCCGAGGCTATATACATTTTTTATTTGTGTTATAAGTCAGCATGAGGAGATTTGAAAGAAAATCTCCCTTGACTGCAAATAAAAAAAAAAATCACTTTTTACATTTAAAATAGGCAATTGTAATGGGGGGCATCCACTAGACGATTTTATCCCTGTCCAATCTCTTAACGATTTTCCCTTGAAGTTTCTCTTGAAATATGATCTTCTACTCTGAACAATTTGCAAAAGATTTGCAAACGATTTGCAAAAGATCTAATAATAAACTATGTTGTTTTAATCTGTGATTGAGAGCTTTCAGCTATAGTGATAGTGGTTCATCGTTTGATCGTTCAGCGTGAACGATGTGTAAACGATTTGTAAGCAATCAAGTGAAATTGACCTGCATGTTCAGTCGATGGAGGAGACGATCAAACGACCAGCGGGAGTGCGCATCGTACATCGTTAGAAACAATTACTGCACGATTTGCAAACGATGTTCAAACGATGTTTGAACGATTATCAAACGATTTTATCATTATCGTTCAATCGGTCAACTTTATCGTCTAGTGGATACCCCCCTTAAGTCATTTTATCAAACATTTTACAATAAATTCTCAATCAATTTTGTACATTTTGTCCCCTTTGAGATTATCATTAGGATCCTGGGCATAAACTGTAATCATTGTTAGCAAACATCAATCCAACATTAATAATAATGATTAACTTTTCTTTCCACACCTCCAAATGATGATGAAAAGTAGCCTCAAGCATGTAAAAGGTGTTAGTCATTTGAACTTAAACAGCACATACTGTAGATGTATAACATATTTTCAGTTCTATCAGCAATTATAAAACACACCATATAAACGTATTAGGCCTAATCCAACCTAGCTGACCTCATAGATGTCATTATGACATCACAGACACTAGATGGTAGTCACAGACACTAGATGGTTGTCTCAGACACTAGATGGTAGTAAATTGTTGCTGTCTCATGGTTTGGAGGAAGGAGCAGGACACTATAATATGGCGTTTACGCTTTTAAACATTGTTATTTGGTGACATTGCTCAGGTTCCAGACCGAAGGCCATCCCTTGCTTAGTTACAGCAGAAGGTAATGAAGATTTTTTTGTATGAATTTCTATTAGTGATCATTGTTAAATGAATCCACATAGGAAACTGGGATTATTTATCATAGAAGAGCCGTACTGCTGATGAAAACAGCCCTACCTATGAAAGTATTTATCCATACCTCTAAACTATTGGAAATTGTATATTGGAACTTTTGCACTTGCCAAAGACACACCTGAAGAGGGGACGTGATCTCACAGTAGGGGAAGGAAATTGTGTACCTGCGAGCCACGCCTCCATTTTCGTCACATTGGGGGCATGCCTAGTGCTCCCCCAGTCCCTCTCTCTAATAAATAGATGCCATATGCATGCGCACTGCTAAGCAGAGAAACGGATGAGAGGGGGCCTCCCAACCTCCCCAACACCACCTCTGCAGTACACTGTTTCCGAGGGTGGGACAGCGCCTGAAAAGCAGGACTGTCCTTCCAAAATCAGGATGGTTGGGAGGTATGGTTTAACCGCCCACATTCCATATTGCTGCAATACCAGTACTGCTGCATGTATGCCAGTAATGCCATCCCATTATGCCGTTTGCCAGAGTAAAAGCTTTAAAAATATCATATAGATTTTTGTTCAGTGTTGTAGTATAGAAATTGTTTAATTATCAAAACATAGATATTAATAATTTAAGTAAATAATACAAAATATATAAGTTGCAAATTATATATAGTGTTACATATGATGTTTGTGGATGTGTTGCTGATTTTTTTTTTAAAATAAAATTATTAATAATACCCAAATATGGGCATTCAGTTCCACTGCGCCTGAAAAAGACCGCTAACATATATGCAAACTGACTGAGACTGGCCAGATTACGCAGTAAATGAAGATCCCGATATTGGCAGAGTAGTATGGTGACAGCAGATAAAAGAAACAAAGTAGTATGGTGACAACAGATAGTAGTAACAGAGTAGTATGGTGGACAACAAATAGTAGTAGCAGAGTAGTATGATGACAGAAGACAGTAACACAGTAATAACAGATAGCAGTAGCAGAGTAGTATGGCAATAACAGATAGTAGTAGCAGAGTATTATGGTGACAGCAGTAGCAGTGTAGTATGGTGACTGCAGATAGTAGTAGCAGAGTAGTATGGCAACAACAGATAGCAGTAGCAGAGTATTATGGTGACAGCAGTAGCAGAGTAGTATGGTGAGAGCAGATAGTAGTAGCAGAGTATTATGGTAACAGCAGTAGCAGAGTAGTATGGTGAGAGCAGATAGTAGTATCAGAGTAATATGGCGACAACAGATAGCAGTAGCAGGGTATTATGGTGACAGCAGTAGCAGAGTATTATGGTGACAGTGGATAGTAGTTGCAGAGTAGTATGGTGACAGCAGATAGTAGTAGCAGAGTAGTATGGTGACAGCAGATTGTAGTAGCAGAGTAGTATGGTGATAGCAGATAGTAGTAACAGAGTAGTATGATGACAGAAGACAGTAATAGCAAATAGCAGTAGCAGAGTAGTATGGCGACAACAGATAGCAGTAGCAGGGTAGTATGGTGACAGCGGATAGTAGTTGCAGAGTAGTATGAAGACAGCAGGTAGCAGTAGCAGAGTATTATGGTGACAGCAGATAATAGTAGCAGAGTAGTATTGTGACAGCAGATTGTAGTAGCAGAGTAGTATGGTGATAGCAGATAGCAGTGGCAGAGTAGTATGGTGACAGCAGATAGAAGCAGAGTAGTATGGTGACAGCAGATAGTAGTAGCAGAGTAGTATGGTGACAGCAGATTGTAGTAGCAGAGTAGTATGGTGACATAAGATAGTAGTGGCAGAGTAGTATGGTGACAGCAGATAGAAGCAGTGTAGTATGGTGACAGCAGATAGTAGTAGCAGAGTAGTATGGCAACAGATAGCAGTAACAGAGTATTATGGTGACAGCAGTAGCACAGTAGTATGGTGAGAGCAGATAGTAGTAGTAGAGTAGTATGGTGAGAGCAGATAGCAGTAGCAGAGTATTATGGTGACAGCAGTAGCACAGTAGTATGGTGAGAGCAGATAGTAGTAGTAGAGTAGTATGGTAAGAGCAGATTGCAGTAGCAGGGTATTATGGTGACAGCAGTAGCAAAGTAGTGTGGTGACAGCGGATAGTAGTTGCAGAGTAGTATGGTGACAGCAGATTGTAGTAGCAGAGTAGTATGGTGATAGCAGATAGTAGTAACAGAGTAGTATAATGACAGAAGACAGTAATAGCAGATAGCAGTAGCAGAGTAGTATAGCAACAACAGATAGCAGTAGCAGGGTAGTATGGTGACAGCAGTAGCAGAGTAGTATGGTGACAGCGGATAGTAGTAGCAGAGTAGTATGAAGACAGCAGATAGCAGTAGCAGAGTATTATGGTGACAGCAGTAGCAGAGTAGTATGGTGACAGCAGATAATAGTAGCAGAGTAGTATGGTGACAACAGATTGTAGTAGCAGAGTAGTATGGTGATAGCAGATTGTAGTAGCAGAGTAGTATGGTGGCAGCAGATTGTAGTAGCAGAGTAGTATGGTGACAGCAGATAATAGTAGCAGAGTAGTATGGTGACAACAGATTGTAGTAGCAGAGTAGTATGGTGATAGCAGATTGTAGTAGCAGAGTAGTATGGTGACAGCAGATAGAAGCAGAGGAGTATGGTGACAGCAGATAGTAGTAGCAGAGTAGTATGGCGACAACAGATAGCAGTAGCAGGGTAGTATGGTGACAGCAGTAGCAGAGTAGTATGGTGACAGCGGATAGTAGTTGCAGAGTAGTATGAAGACAGCAGATAGCAGTAGCAGAGTATTATGGTGACAGCAGATAATAGTAGCAGAGTAGTATGGTGACAGCAGATTGAAGTAGCAGAATAGTATGGTGATAGCAGATAGTATTAGCAGAGTAGTATGGTGACAGCAGATAGAAGCAGAGGAGTATGGTGACAGCAGATAGTAGTAGCAGAGTAGTATGGTGACAGCAGATAGTAGTAGCAGAGTAGTATTGCGACAACAAATAGCAGTAGCAGGGTAGTATGGTGACAGCAGTAGCAGAGTAGTATGGTGACAGCGGATAGTAGTTGCAGAGTAGTATGAAGACAGCAGATAGCAGTAGCACAGTAGTATGGTGAGAGCAGATAGTAGAAGCAGAGTAGTACGGTGACAGCAGATTGTAGTAGCAGAGTAGTATGGTGACAGCAGATAGTAGTAGCAGAGTAGTATGGCAACAACAGATAGCAGTAGCAGAGTATTATGGTGACAGCAGTAGCACAGTAGTGTGGTGAGAGCAGATAGTAGTAGTAGAGTAGTATGGTGAGAGCAGATAGCAGTAGCAGGGTATTATGGTGACAGCAGTAGCAAAGTAGTATGGTGACAGCGGATAGTAGTTGCAGAGTAGTATGGTGACAGCAGATAGTAGTAGCAGAATAGTATGGTGACAGCAGATTGTAGTAGCAGAGTAGTATGGTGATAGCAGATAGTAGTATCAGAGTAGTATGATGACAGAAGACAGTAATAGCAGATAGCAGTAGCAGAGTAGTATGGCGACAACAGATAGCAGTAGCAGGGTAGTATGGTGACAGCAGTAGCAGAGTAGTATGGTGACAGCGGATAGTAGTAGCAGAGTAGTATGAAGCCAGCAGATAGCAGTAGCAGAGTATTATGGTGACAGCAGTAGCAGAGTAGTATGGTGACAGCAGATAATAGTAGCAGAGTAGTAAGGTGACAGCAGATAGTAGTAGCAGAGTAGTATGGTGACAGCAGATAGCAGTAGCAGAGTAGTATGGTGATAGCAGATAGTAGTAGCAGAGTAGTATGGTGACAGCAGATAGTAGTAGCAGAGTAGTATGGTGATAGCAGATAGTAGTAGCAGAGTGGTATGGTGACAGCAGATAGAAGCAGAGGAGTATGGTGACAGCAGATAGTAGTAGCAGAGTAGTATGGTGACAGCAGATAGTAGTAGCAGAGTAGTATGGTGACAGCAGATAGAAGCAGAGGAGTATGGTGACAGCATATAGTAGTAGCAGAGTAGTATGGTGACAGCAGATAGTAGTAGCAGAGTAGTATGGTGATAGCAGATAGTAGTAGCAGAGTGGTATGGTGACAGCAGATAGAAGCAGAGGAGTATGGTGACAGCAGATAGTAGTAGCAGAGTAGTATGGTGACAGCAGATAGTAGTAGCAGAGTAGTATTGTGACAGCAGATAGAAGCAGAGGAGTATGGTGACAGCAGATAGTAGCAGAGTAGTATGGTGACAGCAGATAGTAGTAGCAGAGTAGTATGGTGACAGCAGATAGAAGCAGAGGAGTATGGTGACAGCAGATAGTAGTAGCAGAGTAGTATGGTGACAGCAGATAGTAAAACCAGAGGAGTATGGTGACAGCAGATAGTAGTAGCAGAGTAGTATGGAGACAGCAGATAGCAGTAGCAGAGTAGTATGGTGACAGCAGTAGGAGAGTAGTATGGTGACAGCAGATATTAGTAGCAGCGTAGTATGGTGACAGTAGATAGCAGTAGCAGTGTAGTATGATGACAGCAGATAGTAGTACCGAAGCAGAGTAGTATGGTGACAGCAAATAGTAGTAGCAGAGTAGTATGATGACAGCAGACAGTAGTAGCAGAGCAGTATGGTGAAAGCAGATAGTAGTAGCAGAGTAGTATGGTGACAGCAGATAGTAGTAGCAGAATGTGGAATGTGCTTAGTGCATACTTGCCAACATTTAAATGGTGTTTCCCGGGAAAAGGTCCCTTCACTAGATGTAGGTGGGCAGTGATGGGTGCCAGACAATCATGTCATTAAACCCTGCCCCCTCCTGCCGGCCCACGGGTTCACAGTAAGATTCTCCCTATTCTGCCCACTTCACATGGAAGTGGATGGGAGGCGGGAGAAGTGCCTACTCTTCCAGTGGTGTGGGGGGGCACCCGAAAAATTGGGAGCCTCCGCAAGTTCCGGGAGAGTAGGCAAGTATGGCTTAATGCTTAGTGCAGTAGTCATCCAGATAAGAAGGTAAACCCATGTTTACATGTTTTGGCCAAGGTACTGATGATACTGTGTATGTAACGCAGGTGCTGGTGGCGGTTAGTACACACATGGTACAGTTTAACCAGTTCTTAGATTTATTTTAATCTGGTAGAACAGCAAGTAACATATGACATAGGGAAATCACAGATGTAACAGCGGTAGGCAATTGGTGTGGAATATAGCAGCCGGGAACTGAGAGCAGGGGTAGCTGACGCTGGTCCTCGAGCGCTACCAACAGTGCATGTTTTCCAGGTCCCCTCACAGAATCACAAGTGAAATAATTATCTCCACCTGTGGATCTTTTCAAATGTGTTAGTGAGTAATGACTACACCTGTGCACCAGATTGGTGATCTGGAAAAAATGTGAACTGTTAGTAGCTCTGAAGGACTGAGGTTGGCTACCCCTGGCTTAGAGTAATGCTGGGCATTGAAGTGCCCTCGGCGTGAGCTGGACGAATGCACTGGCAGATTGTTGCCCGGTATCCTACTTTATATTGGTGGTAGTATAGGGTATTTGCAGCTATATTTTGTCACTGAAATCGCTGTAGCTGTGGTGAGTCTCAGAGTCCATCCTGTCCTCATGGACGCAATGGAGTAAAGAAGGAAGGAGACGCTGCACATGCGCAGTAGCACATGTCAGAGATCGTACCGCTTCTGACTGAGCTACGGTGGGTTCTAGTGACTGTCGGCTAAGTGTAACTAACTATAGGATTCTGGGAGGTTGTGCAGGAGCGCAACCCTTCCAACAAACTCTACCTAATAGAGAGAAGGAGAGATCCTGCCAACATAATTAGCTGGGTCATAATCTTGTCTATAATTGGGGGATAATTATATTTATAAACATTGAATGGGATGGAATAGATAGTCCTAGGTATTTTATTTTAGCAGGGACAATAGTGAATATGGAGGCCAAATCAGTGCTAAAGGAATCTTTGACCGGTATCCAATTAGCCCCGACATTTTTTCAGGTGTGAAAGACGGGAGTTTTTTGCGATTTTACTCGATGTTTCTTTTTCTCGCTATCCAATTAGCTCCCATTTTTCTCGCCCGAAAAATTTCCCATTTTCGGCAGAAAGTTCACGGACCTATGTGTTTTCGCGATCATGGCAGGGAAAAATGGTCATTTATCAGAATTTTTTTTATTGGGACCTCAGAGGTCCTGAAATAAATCCACGATAAGTGCCGGCATTGCAGGGACTAATTGGATGAGCCCGGGGGATCCATTTGTGCCTAAATAATTATTGGGGCTAATTGGATACCACCCTTTAAGTGCGCTGTTGGGGCCCTTAATTAAATGTATGTAAGGCAGTCTACCATTGCAGTGCGTTAATAACTTTAGTAATCTCCCCATGCAATCTGCTTATCCACTCCAACTATGCCATACCGAACTACGCAGCAAGATGACCCCTCAAATGGACATTGGTTGTAGCCCCCAAATCATGAAGCTTGGTGCAGTTTTGCTCAACTCATTGTCTTTTCCTCATAAGTTTAGACTAACCTTTCCATAGATATTATATTACTGTGACCATTGTATCCAGCCCATCTGTGTCATCCCTGTTTGTCTGCCCCCTCCCCTTTAGAATGTAAGCTCTCACGAGCAGGGCCCTCTTCCTTCACTTAAGTATACTTTAATTTACAACAGCACCCAACCCTTGGTTGCTGACACCATGCTGCTTAGTTAAGTGTTATGCAGCAATGTATACATCATGTATTTGTCCTGCATTGTTTGTACTGTTAATAACTGTTTTCTTGTGTGCTCATTTCTTTATGTACTGTGTAAAGCGCTGTGTAACCCTTGTGGTGCCATATAAAGGATAATAATAATTAGCAATGTACTGTATGTGACAAGAAATAGCTGCTAGCAAATAATACAAATGGTTTTGTACCACCAAATCCTGTATACCAGAGGTTCAGTAACACGGTCCTCAAGGCTCCCCCACAGTTCAAGTTTTAGAGAAAGCCATGTTTGATGTGCAGGCTCGGTTCTACTCGGTTCCGTTCGGTTCTTTTTACCGAATCTTATTGGCTATCCAAAACTCGTGACAGCTGAAACCCAATAAGATCCGGTAAAAAGAACCGAACGGAACCGAGTAGAACCGAGCCTGCACATCCCTAGTTTGAACACAGGTGACTTAATTAGTACCTCAGTCAATTTGATTTAACCACCTGTGCTCAACCATGGATATCTCTAAAACCGGTTGGGGAGCCTTGGGGACCGCGTTTGGGAACCTCTGCTTTAGACAATTTACACTGAAACACCCTCATCTGTGGCACTGCAAGTCCCAGGCTCACTCTGCTTGCAGCTGGACATTTCAACGCTCCTGCAGCTAGTCTTGCCTTTTGTGTCTCTCACTTGCCGTTTGTCTCTGGTTCTATCTTAAAGCATACAACTAGGTGTGAATCTCTCAGCCTGAGCCGTAACTAAACTTTTTGGTGCCCTGTGCCAGAAAGAGCATTGGTGCCCCCCTCATTTTTCAAAGGGCCATAATACACCCAAAAAAGGGGAATGGCCTCATGGGGAAGGGCCAGGGAAGAGGTAGGTAAGGCCAGGAGATGCTGGGCATAAAATATGAGGAAGCTACAAGTGAGAATGATAATAAACAGAAATTTGACAGGCCCAAACAGCGCCCCCTAACCTGTGGTGCCCTGTGCGATGGCACCGGCCGCACTACCCTAGCTAGGGTTCTGCTCTCAGCTATCACACAGGGATATGCTGAATGTGACCCCATTTCCTGATAATATTACCTCTCTGTGGGTTTAGAACATGGTTGCAGACATTCTGGCATGGCAGGGGGCGTGGATGTTGCAAGGGGGTGGGGCTAGATGGTTTACTTTCATTTGTGGGTGGAGCAGGGGGCGGGCCACACATCTGGATAATTTGGCCCTGCCCCCGCTACACAATGCAGAGCCAAAAGTACGCGATTCAGCGTGAATTCCCTCACAGCCCCCCCTCAGGTTATTGTGGGGGGGGCTTGTCACCCGATTATGACTCAGAATCAGCCCTCAAAGTGCTGTAACATATTTGCATAACAAAACAGGTCTAACAAACACAGGATGATTGACTAAGGCAGAGATTCCCAAACTCTGTCATTACAGTCCAGGTTTTAAGAATATCCATGCTTGAGTCCAGATGGTTAAATCAAATTGACTGAGGTACTTATTAGGTCACCTGTGCTCTTACATGGATATCCTTAAAACCTGTACTGTAATGGCGGAGTTTGAGAAACTCTGGACTAAGGTGTCTAAACTCTTAAATGTGCCTCCTGCAGACCACAACCAAGACCTGCACCTGTCAGAATGCGTCTCACTTTTGCGTGATCCCTGCTACAAAGTACCCAAAGAAGGTTAGAATAATTGGCAGACATTTAGATCACACCTACAGGTACCATTGCAAGTCTATTCCAGTGGTTCCCCAAACTCGGCCCTCAGGACCCCACACAGTTCACATTTTCCAGGTCACCCAGCAGGTGCACAGGTGTATTCATTACTCACTGACACATTTAGATTCACAGGTTGAGATAATTATCTCACTTGTGATTCTGTGAGGAGACCTGGAAAACATGCACTGCTTGGGGTCCTGAGCACCGAGTTTGAGAACCTGTGGTCTATTCACTATTCAATATATTTGATATTTGCAATTACTCTGTGTCTGAAAACTGTTTCCCATTTGTTTTTCTTTTTTTATAGTCAAGACATCAGATGTTTATATTTATTTTACCTTAATTATTACTTTTATTTTGTATTTGCATTTTTATTTAATTGTAATTTACATGGTTAATGCCACTTTGTATTTATTAATAGCAATGGCCACAGATTGTCTTATCTACATGATAATTCATTGATGTACTATATTGTGCATGAATGTGGTACTGTAACTTTAGCACCTACTACTACCACTGTGAAACCACATCTTGCATAAACCAAGTGCAGTTAGTACTGTTCTCTCCTGTTGAAAAACTGGTGCATATGCTGCACTTAAGGTGCCCACACATATACCGATGTGCTCACGATACGATTTTATGGCCAGTTTCCTCATGAACTTTCACGGGAGCTCCCTTGCCGTCGTGATCACGATTTGGAGTTAAAAATGTCCAATCTGACTAAAGATCTATCTTGCAGCCAGTGCATTGTATCCCAGATTGGCTAATCTGCCCTGCAGCACGGCAGATCAGAAGATGCGATGTACGACGAGCGGGGACGCGCATCGGCATCGTGCTCGTGAGTATAAACTCACGATTTGTACTTTTTTTACCCGAAATCGGCCAAATCGTGTAAAATGTCGCTATATGTGTGGGCACCTTGAAAGAGTTAGACGCATCGTTTTATCTGGCACATTGTACGCCTGTTGTTTTGGCCTTCCATCAGTGGCTACTTGAATAGTCCAACTCTGATACTCAGGGAAAAATGTGTCCAACCCTAATAAAGAGCCTTTAAGAGCTCAAAACGAGTCGGCCCTGAGGACTGTAGATACAGTGATTGTATTGGAGGACCCTGTTACCCCAACGTCTGGGACTGCTTAGGAGCCAATGCGGGGTATTTTTCCTGGGAGATACTCTGCTTATCTTGCAGCTCCTGCATCCAGCTCCTGCATCACTTAGATCCATCCAATTGTTATGGTGCGTACACACGGTACGACTTTTATGAGCGATTTCAACAATATCGTTCAAATCGTTCATATCATTATCGTTCATATCATTCACTTTTTTGCAGTCACCAACTTGACCAACCTGACAATGACCAACGATGCGCGTTCCCACATGAACGATAACGATATCTATGGTCTTTCATGCATGCAGGCCAACTTGGATGATTTTGTAAAGATTTGCCTGTAAAAAGATAGCTTCACTGATACATCTATCATAGATATCTATCAGTGTGTACAACCAAAATCTATCATAGATATCTATCAGTGTGTACAACCAAAATCTATCATAGATATCTATCAGTGTGTACAACCAAAATCTATCATAGATATCTTTCATTGTGTACAACCAAAATCGTTTGCCCTGCACTACAGAAAATTGGAGGGAAATCTATCAATGATATCTATAGTTGTTCAAGTTGTTCCGTGTGTATGCAGCATTATTTTAGAACTCAAGATTTTATACCACTTTTACTACGTTGCTCTATATTTGGAGCTAAAGTTGACATTTACATTGTTTTATGTTGCTCATTGAGAGCTAATCAGCCTAATGCACCTCGGTAGGTTCATCTGCTATATACAAGCATTTTTATATTACAAATTCTGCAGAGTATCACTCCCCATGAACTATACACCCAATGGCACCATATTATATTTCAAATTTATTATACCATCAATGCATTGTACATTGTTATGTGAGATTATTCAGCTTATGACACTCTTCTTGAACTCTACATATTTATTATTACTTCTCATGTCTTTCACATGTTTTGCCCGTTTGTCATACTGATATTATAATACATTTCTCCTTTATATACTACATACAGTGCATCCGGAAAGTATTCACAGTGCTTCACTTTTGCCATATTTTGTTATGTTACAGCCTTATTCCAAAATGGAATAAATTCAATTTTGTCCTCAATAGTCTACACACAATACTCCATAATGACAACCTGTAAAAAGTGTGATCGTGGGAGAAGGGCCCTAGTCAGGGAGGTGACCAAGAGCCCGATGGTCACTCTGTCAGAACTACAGCATTCCTCTGTGGAGAGAGAAGCTTCCAGAAGGAAAACCATCTCTGCAGCAATCCACCAATCAGGCCTGTATAGTAGAGTTGCCAGACGGAAGCCACTCCTTAGTAAAAAGCACATGGCAGCCCACCTGGAGTTTGCCAAAATGCACCTGAAGGACTCTCAGACCATGAGAAACAAAATTCTCTGGTCTGATGAGACAAAGATTGAACTCTTTGGCATGAATGCCAGGGGTTATATTTGGAGGAAACCAGGCACCGCTCACCACCAGGCCAATACCATCCCTACAGTGAAGCACGGTGGTGGAAGCATCATGCTATGGGGATGTTTTTCAGCGGCAGGAACTGGGAGACTAGTCAGGATAGAGGGAAAGATGAATGCAGCAATATACAGAGACATCCTGGATGAAAACCTGCTCCAGAGCGCTCTTGACCTCAGGCTGGGGCAACGGTTCATCTTTCAACAGGACAACGACCCTAAGGACACAGCCGAGATATCAAAGGAGTGGCTTCAGGACAACTCTGTGAATGTCCTTGAGTGGCCCAGCAGAGCCCAGACTTGAATCCAACTGAACATCTCTGGAGAGATCTGAAAATGGCTGTGCACCGACGCTTCCCATCCAACCTGATGGAGCTTGAGAGGTGCTGCAAAGAGGAATGGGCGAAACTGCCCAAAGATAGGTGTGCCAAGCTTGTGGCCAGGGTTGGACTGGCCCACAGGGGTACAGGGGAAATCCCCGGTGGGCCCCACTGCCTAAGGGCCCACCCCCTCTTCAAGGTGTCAGGTTCCAGACCTCAAATTATACATTGTTACTCTATTAGATGGTCAGTTATCTGGTGGAGCAGTACCACTGATCAATATGGGTGATTGGTTCCCTTCTATACAATCTACACCTATTGATTAGCCAAGCATTTTGGGTGACTTGCCACACCCCCTCTGATGGATAACCATACCCCTTAAGCATGGGCCCCTACCACTGCATTCCTCGGTGGGCCCTTCATGCCCCAGTCCGACACTGCTTGTAGCATCATATTCAAAAAGACTTGAGGCTGTAATTGCTGTCAAAGGTGCATCAACAAAGTATTGAGCAAGGGCTGTGAATACTTATGTACATGTGATGTCTTAGATTTTTTTTTTTTCCATTACATTTTCAAAAATCTAAACAAAAACTTTTTACACATTATCATTATGGAGTATTGTGTGTAGAATTTTGAGGACAAAAATTAATTTATTCCATTTTGGAATAAGGCTGTAACATAGCAAAATGTGGAAAAAGTGAAGCGCTGTGAATACATTCTGGATGCACTGTATGTAGATTGTTTCAGTTGAACAGAGGTCTATACCACCCACCTTTCACAAACATTGCTGATCCACAGGGGTTTATTTACGAAGCATTGGGTTTTAAAACCGAGCACTACCGATCGTGTTTATGCCCAATATTTAAAAGGGGAATGCTTATAGTAGCAAGACACAGTTAGTAAAAGCATTGCCCCAGTGGCGTACCTCCCCGCGGTGTCACAAGGTGTGGGGAGGAATGCTATGCGGACGACTTTGCAGCGCACCGCCAAAAATGGTCGTGGCCACATGGGAAGGGGTCATGGCCTCGTAGCCGAACCCCTGTGGTCCAACTCCTGTCACCGTGGTGCTTATCACTGGGAGGCAGGAGAGGGGTGCTGGAGGTGCGGACTGTGCAGTGCAGGCCGACTCCTTCACCATGTCAGGAGCCGTGTCATAACAAGGGGCCGGGCCGTGGTGGGTGCAGATCAGGTCATGCTGGAGCCGAAGTGGCCAAAGCGTGTCCGCTCCATCCCCAACCATTTTGTCTTAATGGGAACCGGGTCGGCGGGCAGCGGTGCTGTCGGATGCAGGCGGACATAGGCCCCTGCACCACAGCGGGCCCCGGTGCAAGGCACCGGCTGCACCACCGCTAGTTCCACCCATGCTCACTGTTTCGGTCATTCAGCTTGAATCCCTCCACAAACGTACCCCCACTGATGCTGTATACAAACGGCTTCTATCTGCTAAATCGGCTCTTAATGTGATCCTTTCCGAAAAAAAACTGAGAAATCACTTTACTAGATCAACCAAAGTTTTTACGAAAAATGTAACAAGACGGACACTTTGCTCGCCAACGGCCTCAAAGCCCGCAAGGCCTTTTCGGCTATACCTGGTATTCGGGGCCCTACTGGTGCTCTCTGGTAAAATCCGACTGATAAAATAATGATATTTTTAAAGACTACTATAACCGCTTCTGCAATATGACTGAGGTGAAAGTTTCCAATGCACAAAGGCTTTCCAATGCGTTGTCCTCGATGGACTCCCCTTCTCCTACTACAAGACTTATCATTCTTCCCTACTCCCACATTTAACAACTATCTTCAACCAGATCTTGGATGGCAATTTTTTTCACTCGGACAAAAATAGTGCTAGAATCTCAGTCTTGCCTAAACCAGGTAAGGACCCCTCCCTGATATCTAACTATCACCCTATTTCATTTTTGAGCAATTATTTGAAACTTTTAGCTAAAATTCTTACCATTAGGCCGAACTCTATACTCCCCTTCCTGATTCACCTGAATCAAGTGGGCTTTGTGCCCTCTAGGCAAGCACTGGACAACACCTGACGCACAATTGATATTATCCACCATATCAATTCACTCAAATTCCCTTCACTGATTCTGGCCATGAATGCAGAGAAGGCCTTTCACAGGGTTTCTTGACCCTTCATGATCCTAACAATATTAGAAATGAACCTCTATATACCCCTGCCTATACCTTCTGAAATCCTTCCTATAAACCTCTAAACACAACGCTAATTGCATACGCAGTATGACCGCAAATAAAGACAGGAGTGGAATCTGTGGTTCCAACGCACAAGTATTATTCAGGTAAAAGTACAGTCAGTTACACGCAATCTATACATACATAATTTAGGCGTAAAAAGGAAATAATACAGACCCAAGTACAGTATACATACGCTGCGCCTCCGGACCCAGAGATAGACCTCAGACTAGAGACCCCTAGTACATACAACCTTCAGCATGGACTCCCAAACCAGTATATGGGCACATGTATTTATTCCCCCCAGACTAAAGCAGGACAAAGGGGAAATTTCCTGCTGATATCATTGGTTCCCAGAGGAGAAGCATATGTTACGGCACATTTAACAGGTTGTTTCAAATAGACTTTCCCTGCCTCTAACAGCCGGAGTCTTTCTGGTAACGCCTCCTGTAACATTTCATCAGCTAAACATTTTGTTGCTTGTAAGTTCTGCGATCCGTAACTTGAGTTTGCATGATGCGATCTCTCCACCGATAACACTGGGATGCTGTAAAAAGCGTATGCATCAGAACGAGACCAAACACACCTTTGCTTATCATGTATAATACCTTAGTTATCAAAAACCTTTATTTCTTAGCATTTAAACTAACTTAACCAACTTGAATCATACATTTTGATGCTTATGGAACCTTATGTGTGAATATGAAATGTGTGAGTATTCGGGGTTTGATATAAAGACATATTTAATGTGTGTGTGAGGATAAGTGCCTTGTCTCTAGCATTTTAGCATGCTGGGCCAGATAGTTCTACATCTCCTGTCAGCAGGCCCTCCCACCTTTCCTGTGTCATTGCAGGAAGCTTGCTTATTTATTCTAGCCAGACCACCCGTAGTGAACAAACACTATGCAGGAAACTTATCTACCCAAGCCAGTTGTCACCTGGCCACTTGCTTCATATGATAATGGTCACAGATGCCTTCGCATGATGCTAATGGTATTATCGCCACATGTACTAAAATGTGAGTTTATCTAAAATGGCGCTTAGGCGGCCATTCGCAAAATGGCGTCTTGCGATCGCATTTCTAAAATGGAGTCTTGCGGACAGTCGCAAGATGGCGTCGCTGTGATTGAATTTTAAACTGAACTTGTCTTACTCAATTATTCAGCTTCGACAGTCCACCCTTTGATAGCAAACAACATGCTATCACAATCTGTTATATAAATTTATTTTAGGCTTACATTTACATATTATTTAGTGTTATTCTGGGATGGCACAAGGTGTTCCTTAATCCATCAATTATGTGTCTCTGGGTGGGGACATAAAACTACTATTATACGCACACCGCGGATCTTGGGAGATCATGTGACAGGTGTGGGAATGCACCAGTCTTATAGCAGCAGTCTTGAAGGGGAATTTGAGACTTTACATTATCTGAGGTGTTCTATAAATAACATTTCAATAATATCTTCTATGCATGTCTAAATATTATACATTTAAATGATGGTACTTCCTAGCTCAGGGTTGTAATGCAGTTCTGTATCTACCTCGGTATACATATTATCATTTCTGACCACCATCATAATTTCATTCTTTCGTTTTACTCTATTTTTACATTTTCCACACTTCAACACAATAGGAACACACCGGACGCATATGCCAATTATTATGATGACAATCAGTATAAGGATCAAGAATTTGCCTATGCTGGCGATCACTTCCTGGACCCATTCCCCTAGACCCGAGAACCATTTAACTGGGTTCAGCCATGACACCCATCCTTCTATCTTTTCCCCTGCTTCAGCCACTGATGCGTTATGGTTCTTACGAAATTCCCACTTTAGCTGCAGAATCTCATCCATCTTCTGGTCTATCACCTCCTTAGGGTCGCTGGTATCATTGGTGACATAAGTGCAACATTTTACTCCAAATTGGGTGGCTAACGTTACGCAATACCCTCCAGTAACAGTGGTTAAATAATTCAACACTAGCCTGTGTTGCACTAGTTCTTTCTTGTACGCTTGCAATTCTCTCCCAGTGTACCTGAATGTGTCATCGTACATTTCGGTGATATTATCTATTAATTTAGCAAGTTTCTGGATATATCTAAAATTTAATGTACCCCTAGCAATTCTGGTGGGATCCAGGGCGACTAAAACTTGGAAGCCAGTTGTCTCACTGATTAACTGAGCGGCTTTATGCATATCACCAGGTATCATATTTCTCTTGCCTCTGTGTTCATATTGCGTGTGAAGATATGGTGACGGTGTGTTTTTATGTATTCCCAACATTTCAACATGTGTGAGGGTCATAACTTCTGGGACTACTCTTCCCAGATAACACAAACCTTCGGAACTCGGGGAAAGCCATTTATATGCTTTTCTTCCACATATAAAATATACATTATCAGGGAGAACATAAGGAATTTTATGCATCATTATCATTAAACACATTTCCCTTGCAAACAATCCTATCTCAGGCTCTTCCATCTGGTATATGCAAGTTTCTGGTTGTATTATTTTAGCACAATAACCATCTGGTACTTTACCAATCATTTCTTTGGTGGAACTCAATGTATACTGGTACCTAAAATGTTTTCCACTTGATTTAATTGTGCGTAACAGATCATAGTTTATGGACTCATTATCAGCTCTTTGTGAGAAGGTCATCGTCTGATTATTCCCCGTCACTTCCCAACCTCCGAGTTTATTGGGGTTGGTTATGTTCAAACATAAAAGTGATCTATCTACTTGGAATTGATAGAGTTTGAAATGAGGTGGTTTGGATGAGAGGAATTTTCCATCCAAAGTTTTCCCTTTTTGTAAGTCTAAAATTTCCGTGATATTCAGTGGAAATGGCACCAACCCTACATTATGCTGTCCCTGTGGCACATGTGAACACACCCAGCAATCAGTTTGATTTAACACTTTGCCTACCATGCTGTGATAATCCTCTAAAGGATACCCTCCCCAGTACGGGTTATATTTAGGTTGGCACCGTTGGATACAGTTCTCATCAACTAGGGACCCACAAAACTCACAAATACAGGAATCTTCAGACGATAAACCTCCACACCTTCCCCGAGTATCCGGAATGACAGCTCTCTTAACAATAACAGTAGTAAGATTGGTCAGACACTCCCCTGATTGGCATTGCACTCCTCCTTTCTCCACTCCATCAGCACTGCCATCAGCTCCTGTTTCCTCAATCGGTCCCCCATCACAGACACTGGATATTCCCGAACTGACCAGGATGGTGAACACTCTAAAAGAAAATATGAGAATGAACACAGCAGGCCTGTCCATTTTAACAACAGGTCCTGCAAAATTTCTCTCGGTTCAGGTATCTCACTACAACCTTTTCAATCCTCCCGGAACAAGTTCGCGAGCGACAGGTCCACACTATCAGCCTTGTCTCCGCCTTGTTTCTCCACCGGTTGATTGACCTTTTTGCAGTGAGTGGAATGGACCCAGGTATCTCTCTCGGCCACCTTCAAAGATGTAGTACTCGTCAGCAGCACCTGGTATGGACCTTCGCACCGATCAGTCAAACAACCTGAACGCAAGAAATTTCTGATCATTACATATTCTCCTGGTTCAACATCATGACATTTAGTTTCAGGCATATCATTAGACAACAATTTCAATTTCTGCTGCTGTTGCTTTAACTGCCTACTCATTGATGTAAGATACTTTACAGTTACCTCGCTGTTACCCTTCAAGTCTTCCTGGGGACTTATAATCAAATGAGGTTATCTGCCGAATAGTATTTCAAATGGGGACAGATTCAGAGGAAACCTAGGAGTGGTCCTTATGCTATGTAGGACCAAAGGTAACGCTTCTGGCCATCTTAGTCCAGTCTCTGCCATGATTTTACTTAGCTTATTTTTAATAGTTCCATTCATCCTCTCTACCTTGGCACTGGCCTGCGGTCGGTAGGGGGTGTGAAGTCGGCTATTAATACCCATCAGCTTACACATATTTTGGAAAACATCACCTGTGAAATGGGTACCCCTATCACTCTCAATGATTCTAGGGATACCGTACCTGCATACAAATTCCTGAACTATTTTCTTGGCAGTAAACGCAGCAGTATTAGTGGCCGCTGGATAGGCCTCAACCCAGTTAGAAAATACGTCTGTGCACACTAGTACATGCTTAAGGTTCCTGCAGGGTGGTAATTGGATGAAATCAATTTGTATCACCTGAAAAGGTCCATCAGTCGGAGGAATGTGGGACGGTTCGGTAGGGATCGCTTTCCCTATGTTCTTTCTCAAGCAGGTCAGACAGGACATTGCTATCTTCTCTGCTTGTGAAGAAAAACCTGGTGCGCACCAGTATGCCCTCACCAACTTGCACATACCCTGTTTGCCCAGGTGAGTCAGACCGTGTGCTGCCTCAGCCAGGCTGGGGTAATATGCCTTGGGGGCTACTGGCTTACCATGTCTGTCCCTCCAGAGCCCAGAGGACTCCTGCCCGCACCCCTTGGACTTCCATATGGATTTTTCCTGAATTGAACACAAATTTTGCATCTCAATTAATTTCAGCATATCAATGGTTTGGAATGACATAATTGTTTCAATCAGGGAAGACATTTTTAACCCTGCTGCCCATTTTGCAGCTTCATCAGCTCTGTTGTTGCCCAGTGACACCGGGTCATCCTCACATGTGTGGGCTTTGCATTTAATTACTGCCACTGCCTTGGGCAGTTGGATTGCTTCTAAGAGATGTTTTATGCGTCGGGAGTGTGCAACTGGTGTGCCTGCTGCTGTCATAAAATTTCTCAGACGTCATAGAACTCCAAAATCATGCACCACCCCGAACGCGTACCTCGAGTCAGTGTAAATGTTAGCAGATTTGCCTGCTGCCAGTTCACATGCTCTAGTCAGTGCTACTAACTCTGCCACCTGGGCTGAGTGAGGAGGACCGAGAGGTTTAGCTTCCATGATGTCTGTGTCATTTACAACAGCATAACCTGTACATAATTCACCTGTGTCTGTTTGTCTATGACAACTCCCATCCGTATAGAAAGTCACATCCACATTCTCTAAAGGTGTGTCATGTATGTCAGGTTTAGCAGTAAAGGTCTGATTCAGATATGTCATACAATCATGAGTGTCATCATGTCTGCTGAACTCACCTCCCACCAGCAACTCCTCTCCTTCCACCCTTTGTACATCATGTTGTACATATGGTAGGTATGTTGCTGGATTCAGCGTACTGCAACGTTTAACAGTATTATTTGCAGGAGCGATTAGGTTCCTATTTGGTGAACCTAGCCGAGGAGACGTGTCTGGTTTGAGCTGAGTTCAACAGAGCAGATACAGCATGGGGAGTGTAGACAATCATATCATGGCCCAATACTACGTCCTCACTTTTACTCACCAATAAAGCGGTAGCTGCTACACTTCTCAAACAGGTGGGGAGTGATCTTGCTACCGTGTCCAATTGGGCACTGTAGTATGCTACGGGCCTACTGGCATCACCATGTTTTTGTGTAAGGACACCTGCAGCACAACCATCGGCTTCCGTACAATATAAATCAAAAGGTTTTTCATAATCGGGTATTCCCAATGCAGGAGCTTTTGTAGGCTATCCTTAAGATTAAGAAAAGCCTGTTCTGATTCCTCAGTGTATGTGACGCGATCGGGCATTGAGGAAGAGACTAGTTCCTGTAAAGGCAAGGCCAAAATAGAAAAACCTGGGATCCACATTCGGCAATATCCACACATTCCCAAGAAGGTACAAATTTGCTGTTGATTCTGCGGCAGTGTCATGTTTTGTATGGCCTGGATTCTATCATTTGTGAGATGTCATAACCCCTGGGTTAGGCAGTGTCCCAAATATTTTACTCTGGGCTGGCACGGCTGTAACTTGTCCTTAGTCACTTTGTGTCCTGTATGCGAGAGATGAAGTAACAAAAGTTTAGTATCATTCACACATGACATAAAAGAGTCAGAACATAGCAATAAATCGTCCACATATTGAATTAGAACTGATCCATTGGCAGGTTGAAAAGCTTGTAAACAGTCATGCAATGCCTGGGAGAAAATACTGGGGCTGTCTATGAAACCTTGGGGCAATCGTGTCCATGTATATTGCACACCTCTGTATGTGAATGCGAATAGGTACTGACAGTCAGGGTGGAGAGGCACAGAGAAGAAAGCAGAACAGAGGTCAATGACAGTGAAATGGGTTGCATTTGGTGGGATCTGCATCAGGATGACAGCTGGATTCGGCACTACAGGGAATTGGCTCTCTACTACCTTATTAACACCTCTAAGGTCTTGCACCAGCCTATAACCCCTCCCACCACTCTGCTTTACTGGAAAGATGGGACTGTTGGCTACACTAGCTGTACGAACTAAAATTCCCTGTTGCAATAATCGCTCGATTATTGAAAACACCCCTAGTTCTACTTCCTGTTTTAGTGGGTACTGGGGAATTTTTGGAGCTTGCCTACCGCTTTTTAAGTTTACCATTACTGGGCTTACGTTTGCCATTAATCCAGTGTCCTGTCCATCTTTTGTCCAAAGGGAATCTGGAATTTGGGACAACATTTCATCTACTTGTGATGGATTTTCTTTTAAAACGGTAGAGTGATACATTATCCTTTGAGGAGTGTCTAACATATGCCGCACCTCGTATACCATTCTCTCTGGGATATCTAAATATACACCATCAGGGGTGCAATATATGACACATCCCATTTTACATAACAAGTCTCTGCCCAGCAGGTTAGTAGGAGCCGCGGCAGCCAGGAGAAAAGAATGTCTGGTATGCAACGGCCCAATACTAACCTCTGTGGACTTTGTTAAAGGATAACGTTCCACTCTACCTGTCACACCCATTGTTGGTATTGTCTCGTTGGTCACCTGTAAATTAACGGGAGATTTCATCACTGACTTGGTCGCCCCTGTGTCTACAAGAAAAGGATATTCAGTACCAGGTACATCAACCATCAAGACCGGTTCTTCCCTAGTACTTCCCGTTAACCTGACTATCTGTAGACTACAGGTATGACCTGACCCCTATCGTTGGCTACCATTCTCCAATAAAGCATTTACAGCTATAATTGGAGCTGGTGCTTGCTGAATATTTGCTGATCTCTGTGCATATCCCTTATGGGGATATCCAGGTTTCCCTTGGTGTGGGGTCAATACTCTTTTTACTGTGCAGTTTCTACTTAAGTGTCCTGTTTGTTTGCAATTAAAACATGTCCATGATTCAGGTGAAAGCATGTATTGTTGTGGAGTTTGAGCAGAGGGTAAAGGTGGTGGATATGGGTAAGGATAGGGAGGGTAAGGGTATTGTGGGGGATAAGAAGTAGGTGGATATCCTGGGACCTGTGGTTGCATTGGGTTAGTAGGATAGAGTTGTGTTTGTTGTTGAGTGGGGTTAGTGAGAGCAACTTGTTCTGACATGAGTGTGTGTGCAAGTGCAAGCGTGTCTGTTGGCTGTGGTGTTACCGTCATTCCCTCCTGAGCTTGTATACTGACAGCCATTAATTTTTCGCTCTGGGTCTCCCTCTTTTTTTGAGATGTTTTTGTCATGTTCTATGGCAGACTCTATGAGGTTATCTATTGTAAGTCCCCTCCAGCCAGGCTGTGAGGTCTGAACCCGAGTTTTTAAATTCTCTTTTAAACCGTCCATTAATATCGTGACTATCATTCCCCTGTGGTGAATGCTATCTTTAATATCTTCTATCCCAGTGTACTGGGTGATAGCCTGCAGAGCCCGATCGCAATAGTCTTCTGCAGTTTCACTCTCCTTTTGTTTGATTGTGAAGATTTTGTTCCAGTTAACTACTACCGGAAAATATATACCCAATTGAGTCACAATGCGGGAAATGTTACCTTGGTTTACTTGGTCTGTTAAGGGAACGTCGCCATCCAATACACAATCCGTGATAAATTTTGTCACATCGGTATTGCGTGGTAGACAGGCCCTTAACACTACACGCCAATCTTTATTAGTGGGCTCATGAGAACTACCCAAATTTCTCAAAAATCTTTGAGATTTGGCTAATTCCTTTTTTGGATCAGGGAAATCATTTATGATGGAATTTAGTTCTGCCCTTGTCCATGGACAATGCATTACTACTTCCCTAGAGGGCACTACACCGTTTGCATCCGCATTTCCATTCGGAACAGTTATTGTCCGAATGGGATGCAGACCGGCAGCGTTGCTACCTCTGACCTGATTACCTGGCTGGGGGTTTAATCTGCTGCTGCTACGTATGGTATTAACAACTTCCTCAATGGGTGCAGAGTGTATTAACACTTCCCTTGCTGTTACCGATGGAGATGGCGACACCACCCGTGATTGTGGTGATGCAGCATCTATCATTTGCACAGCATGGGAAATGGCAGACATTACAATAGGCTCATCATCTACGTCATAAACATTTTCTTTATGGTTACTTAAGAGGGGGTACAAATTACTTGTTACATTTTTGTTGGTATTTTTGGTAACTGTACTTGCACCTCCGTCCACATAAGGTGGCGGAGGTGAGCGTGAACTGCTGGCAATACTCTCCACGACGCTACCTTGCCGCACGTGCGCGCCAATTTGCGGCTCGCCCGTATTGCAATTCAGCGTCATGGATGTATTTTCTGGCAATGCGTTCGCAACGCTAGTTTGCGTCGTTTGCACATTTTTAAGCCAAGCATCCCCTTCATGCTGCCATAGTTTTAAACATTCAAAATACTTAATCTTTTTCTCTCGGGATCGCACCATACTGATGTGATCCTGGACATTATCTAACACATTTTTGTCAAAACTACCAATTCTGGGAAACGGTCTAACACTCTTCCTCGTCATATTAAACCATATATCACAATACCTTATTGCATAAGTACCGTACTTGGTATGCATGATATGACGGGCCGATCCGATCGGTGCCTCCATTAGCAGCACATCATTCCTTAACATCTCTACTGTTTGCGTGGCTCCCATTCTGAGACAACTCCTATGCTTTTCAATAAAAATTTAAACCGGTGAAAGACAATCAAGGCACTTTCACTTACCTGTGGACGATTTAGGTCGGCGGCAACCCACACACCTGGATAAGTTTTAGTAAGGCAACTTCCACACCTGGATAAGATTTGAAGCAGGCCACTTCCACACCCGGATAAGCTTTAGTAAGGTAACTTCCAGACCTATGAGAGTTTATATGTCGGCCACTCTCACGCACCTCTATACAACAAAGACAACATGTACACCTGCTACTGTGTTTAGAACGGTAAGCTGCTTACCGAGCGACTAGGCTAACCCTTGCACCTAGCCCTTAAGGATCATACGATACCCTTAACTTTAGGGAATAAATTACCCCTACCAACAATACACTCACTGTTACACACTTTTTCCTGCGCAGAAAAATACACGTTTAACCCAGATATTGGTAATAGAAAAAAAAATGTAAACCTCAATGGCTTTGTTCAAACACGTGGCAGCAGAACCGGAAGTGCGTATACGCTATTGTGCGAACGGCCGCATACACAATTATGCGACTACCACACAACCGTATAATGACTTTTAACTGCGTACGCAAAAATGCGTTTTAGCCGCGTACGCAATACTGCGGCACTCCTCTAAACACAAGGTTCTATCAACAGAGGAAAACAAACTTTTTCCTCTCTTGTCCCTGGATTCTAGTCAGCTTCCTTAATTCACACGGAGACGGATAGCGATCTTTCAGCACAAAGCGGTTGCAGGCAAACCCTGCATGTGGCCACTCCACCCTTTGCTGAAATATCGATGACCGTATGTACCGTGTGAGCAGGTAAGTGACTTCTTCACGAGCCCCCAACTAACAATATTAGAAATGAACCTCTATACACCCCTGCCTATACCTTCTGAAAACCTTCCTATAAACCTCTAAACACAACGCTAATTACGTACGCAGTATGACCGCAAATAAAGACTGGAGTGGAATCTGTGGTTCCAACGCACAAGTATTATTCAGGTAAAAGTACAGTCAGTTACACGCAATCTATACATACATAATTTAGGCGTAAAAAGGAAATAATACAGACCCAAGTACAGTATACATACGCTGCGCCTCCGGACCCAGAGATAGACCTCAGACTAGAGACCCCTAGTACATACAACCTTCAGCATGGACTCCCAAACCAGTATATGGGCACATGTATTTATTCCCCCCAGACTAAAGCAGGACAAAGGGGAAATTTCCTGCTGATATCATTGGTTCCCAGAGGAGAAGCATATGTTACGGCACATTTAACAGGTTGTTTCAAATAGACTTTCCCTGCCTCTAACAGCCGGAGTCTTTCTGGTAACGCCTCCTGTAACATTTCATCAGCTAAACATTTTGTTGCTTGTAAGTTCTGCGATCCGTAACTTGAGTTTGCATGATGCGATCTCTCCACCGATAACACCGGGATGCTGTAAAAAGCGTATGCATCAGAACGAGACCAAACACACCTTTGCTTATCATGTATAATACCTTAGTTATCAAAAACCTTTATTTCTTAGCATTTAAACTAACTTAACCAACTTGAATCATACATTTTGATGCTTATGGAACCTTATGTGTGAATATGAAATGTGTGAGTATTCGGGGTTTGATATAAAGACATATTTAATGTGTGTGTGAGGATAAGTGCCTTGTCTCTAGCATTTTAGCATGCTGGGCCAGATAGTTCTACATCTCCTGTCAGTAGGCCCTCCCACCTTTCCTGTGTCATTGCAGGAAGCTTGCTTATTTATTCCAGCCAGACCACCCGTAGTGAACAAACACTATGCAGGAAACTTATCTACCCAAGCCAGTTGTCACCTGGCCACTTGCTTCATATGATAATGGTCACAGATGCCTTCGCATGATGCTAATGGTATTATCGCCACATGTACTAAAATGTGAGTTTATCTAAAATGGCGCTTAGGCGGCCATTCGCAAAATGGCGTCTTGCGATCGCATTTCTAAAATGGAGTCTTGCGGACAGTCGCAAGATGGCGTCGCTGTGATTGAATTTTAAACTGAACTTTGTCTTACTCAATTATTCAGCTTCGACAATCCGCACCCTCCTTCCGTTTGTCTTTGAGGGTAAATTCTTACAAGCTTGTTAAAGCTCTTTACCACAACCCCTCCACTACGGTATTGGTAGGTGGACTTCTTTCAGATCCATTTAAGGTTACGAACGGCACCAGACAGGGTTGTCCTCTTTTGAACCAAATATTTGCCCTCATCATAGAGCCACTAGCCTGTATGATTAAGACATCACAGGTATTGTGGTTGGGGACTCCCGCTATAAGATTTCACTTTTCACCGATGACATCCTCCTTACCATTACCAAACCTCTGACATCTCTACCAACTATCCTTGTATGCACATTTATTTCTCTGGTTACAAGATTAACCACGACAATTCCGAAATCTTGCCTTTGCACATACCAGAGTCCCTGAAAAAATTGCTACTATTGAATTTTGATATGAAGTGGCAAAACTTCCTTAAATATCTTGGAGTTCATATAACTAAAACTTTCGACTAGCTGTATAAGGCTAATTATCCCCCTTTGTTCAGGGCCATTACTCTAGATATCTCCAGCTGGAAGAAGCGCTTCATATCATGGGTGGGATGGGTTAACGCCATCAAGTTGGATGCCCTCCCCAAATTATTGTATTTGTTCCAGACACTTCCCATTGTGGTACCCACTCGAATGTCTCCTGTTCTTCAGTCCTCCTTCAGCAAATTTATTTGAAACGATAAAAAGTCTTGCTTTCTCAGAGAAAACCTAGCTAAATGGTCCATTAATGGAGGGTTGGGTTTATCTTGATACTACCAAGCTTCTTGGCTTAGCCAACTTGTTGCCTGGCATTCCACATGAGGCACAAATGGATGGGTGGATTTGGAGAGTGATCTGGGTGGGGTGGACTCCCATGGCTCTTACAACTCAATAGACCAAAGTCTGCTCTTTTGGTCCCTACCATTGCTTTCACACATTCTACCTGGGATAATCTCAGTAAAAAATACACCTTGTCCGAATACCATTCCCTCAGACCCCCTTTTTTTTCCTCTTGGTCAGTCCTTCCATATGGCTTTAATTTGATCAGCGGCTGGCATCACTCGGTGTCATCATATCTTAGGTAGATTCACCCTACAGTCCTTTGCCGAAATCCAGACCAAAAGCCAGCTGCCGCACTCCTGCTTATACCAGTATCTCCAAATTCGCCATTTTGTCAGTTCTTCTCTTCCCATTGCTCTCCCACTTTGTTGTCCCACGCCGTTAGAACGACTTTGTATATACCGGCCCACAGATACGGGCACCATTTCTTACTTCTATCATTCCATTTTCCACCCTTGGCTGCCCACGAAGCAGCGTGGGAATTGGACTTTGGCTCAACTCTTGGGGAAGACACATGAAATTCAATTAGATCTTCGTTATTGAAATGCTCTATCAGCATGTCAATTAAATAGATTGCTTACAAGATTTATATCAAGTGGTATTTTGTCTCAGAGCGATTACATCGGACCTACCCCAATGTGTCTGATCAATGTTGGGGGGGATGTGGCCACATTGGCACCTTCCACCACATGTTGTGGACATGTCCTCGTATTGTTCCTCTCTGGTCGATGATTCAGGCACTTATCATCTCGATAACGGCCCTCAGTCTCTCACTCACCCTGGCCAATATGCTTGTGTGCCCTAGTCTGCCAGGTACCTAAATCCATTAACCAATTGATCCTACACATTTCTAGCGCAGCTCGCTACCAGATAGCCAAATCCTGGAAACAGTCTGATCCTTCAAAGCGTCAAGAGATGATAAATAGAGTATGGTTTATATCTAAAAGGGGATATATTAATGGCCTTCAGAACAACACAGTGGCCAAGTTTAATACGTCTTGTCCCCATCGTATACATTCCATA
The DNA here is from genome assembly GCA_031769625.1 of Taudactylus pleione. NCBI lineage: Eukaryota > Metazoa > Chordata > Amphibia > Anura > Myobatrachidae > Taudactylus > Taudactylus pleione. The sequence continues at coordinate 5,131,000 of JAUIMM010001135.1, forward strand.
ACGTGACCCTTTCTGGACTCTTACCTCTCGCCTATATACCCTGTTTTTACAGTACTTTCCCATTTTATTGCTCTTTTCTTTGCTATCTAACTAATGCCTTCTTTGTTCATCTCTCTTTCTTTTCTCTCCTCCCAGGCTTGATCACAACAACATCTTGGATAACTTCCTCTTCGTACCCCCTCCCCCTATCCCATTTCCCTCTTCTTTCCCCCATCCCCCCCCCCCACACACTTTTTTTATTGCTAATATGTTATCACAGCTTACTTCTTAACATCCTCCTAACATAACTGGCTTTATGTGCTCTCAGCCCTTGGCCCCCATACTATATACGCCTGTTTCCATTTTATATCTGTCAACTATGAGTTACCCATCCCTTTTCCCAATCCCCTTTTCCTGTAACCTTCTTCCTTTGTAGTTTATGCCAGTTACTCACCTTTTTTAAATGTTTGTTATTTTGTGTACTTTTGTTGTATTATGCTCTCAGAGGTGTATATTGTGACTACATGTTCTGTTTCGCATTTTGGACCTGATTCAGACCCGCACGCGAGCGCTGAGCGCTCGCAAGCGGGTCGATGTTGCCCAAGTGCGTATGCGCGAGACCTGAATAACGAAGGCCAAGCCGTCGTTATGGGTCTCGCACCAAAGGGGGCGTGCTGTCGATGGTGATTGACAGCACGCCCCCTTTGGTGGGCGTGCCAGGGGCGTGGCTGCCCAGACGGAGGCGTTCCCATGGGATGTCAGTGGGAGTGCTTTTGGCTCTGAGAGAGCCAAAAGCATTCCAGGGCTTGCGGCAGCGAGACCCTACCGCAGGGTCTCGTCGCAAGCCCGATGGTCGCAATGGTCTTGACCATCGCGACCATCATTTTGGCCGCTCGCTATAGCTGTGGGTGGTCACCCACAGCTATGCGAGTGGCCAGGAGGCCGCTCCAAAAAGGGGAAGGGACAGCCCTGATTCAGAGCGAGCCCTCTGTCAGAGCGTCCGGCTCTGAATCAGGGCCTTTGTTCATTTTCCATTTAAAACTTTACGATTTACAAAAAAACAAAACGTTGGTGTGGATGCAGATATGTAATATGAAGGCGCTATATACATAACTGTTAATAATAATACAGAATAATTTTCATTGCAATGTGGCTTATTTTCTGACTTATTATTATTTTTTGAATGGGAGTAATGGGGAAGATATGGGGCTACCTATGAATAACAATGCAGTTATGTACTGACTATAAGGTCCTGATTATGACTTGGACTCAAGTCTAAATGCGTATGGATCCAGGGCTGGATTAAGGTCTGTGGGGGTCCCTGGGCAACAAACATGTGGGGGCCCCTATTGAATATGCACGAAATGGGGGTATGCGCAGTGGGGACCGTATCGCTCGTAAGTGGTGCATTAACAAACAACGATAAGCTAAGCTTAGCGCTGTTTGTTAAATACTGAAAGGAGGACATAACCCCATGGTTCCGTCTCCCATTCCGGATCACTTTAACCCCTGGTGGGTGTGGGGGCCATACATGTGTGAGGGACCAGGGACGTCCGCCCCTGTTGCCCCCCCGTTAATCCGGCCTTGTATGGATCTTTAGAATATCCGCAAACTGTGCATGCCCCGCAGAAAACAATGACAGACTGCGCATACTCACATGGATGGAGACTGAAAGAGCAGACATTCCGATCACCATTTATATTTATAGCTATAAGTCTACAAGCGCTGTTCATCTATTAGACATTCCGATCAGTGTCAGATGACTATTTCCATGAAATGGACGTTACTGGGCGGCTACCATGCTATCGCATGGAACAGATTTGTCTCATGGGAGTGTCGTGGCCATGTAGCCAGACTGGGATTGCTTCTGGTGTGCGTACAGGCAAGGGCCCAAGAGGGGGAGGGTGCTCTTTAGCCAGGCTTGTTGGAGAGGCCCGAGTTAGTTGCACAGAAATTGGGCAGGGAAAAACAGGGGACTACTGCTGCTTAGTGGCAGCAGCCTCTCTCTCTCCAGAGGGACAAGAGAGGCTGCTGCCACTGAGCAGCAGCAGTCTCCTATCTCCCCTAGCATGATGGGCAGGTAAGAAGTGTTATGGGGGGGTAGCACTGGTCGCTTCCTTCCACCTGGATCCACCCCTGTCTGAGTTGCGTGTGGTGCCCCTGCTGGTTCACACAGCCATGCCCACAGTCCCGGGACTGTTCTCAATCTTGACAGCACTGCATACTTGCCTACCCTTCTGATTCGGCCGGGAGCCTCCCGAAAATCGGGTGCCGCTCCCGGCCCCCCGGAAAGGCAGGCAAGCCTCCTGGCCCCCGGCGATGTGTCCGCCCCCCCCCTCCCGCAGTTAAAAGTATAAATTTGCGCTGAATCGTGTCATCATGGCTCTGCCCCCTGCTGTACAATGCCATTAATTTGGCAGAGGGGGCGGAGCCACAATGACGCAAGCATGCTGTCACGCCCCATTCTCTGCCCCCAATGATGTGTCAGCTGCCGGGCCCTGCCCCTTTGACAGTGTTACGCCCCCCACCATGTAAGCCCGACAGCTCCCTCCCGGAAGGAGGGAGTTAAATGTCGGCAAGCCTGCAGCACTGTGGACAGGGTTGAGACGTCTGTTTCAGATGAACCCCTTGCACCCAGGGTGTTTGAATATGTAAATATCAGTACTATTGTGACAGCTGCGGCTACGGAACACTGGTCGCCCTACCTTCCACATGAAGGTGGAATAATAACTGCATAGACAGGTGGAAACTCCCATTAGATAAGGTATTAAGTAGGCTGCCATGGCCAAAAGGAAAAGCGGCTACAGATTTGTCCAACTCCAAATGAAATTCTAAGGGGTAAATTTACTCAAGGTCGATTTTAAAATTAACTGAAACCGACAAACATCCACATTGTGCTTCAGTGTCTAAATTGCAGGTTTACTAACAGTTGGTTTTGAATTAGATTTGAAAATTGACGTCGTCATTAGTCGAATTTTGCAGGAGTAAAAGCCGCTGTTTTGATCATTCAGTTTAAAACCACAGCAAATGGGACCTTGTAGATATGTATCCTGCTAAGACCCAGCAGGATGAGACTTTCCTTGTGGCTATGCATGCTGGGAGGGAGTTCCTGTTTGTGCTCGGTTCAGTTACTGATGTTATTGTAAGTAAATGGTTATGCTGCACTCCTGAGTCCATGAGTCTTATCTGAAATACAACACATCTACAGGGTGTCAGAAGTGGGATACCATGGCTCAAGGACTCCGCCGCATTGACCCCCTTGTGTTTGATGAAACTATTGCTGACAGATTGGTGGAGTTCAGGAGAGAATGGGCTGTGTACCGCATTGCTGAACTGTCCGAAAAATCAAAGCAGGTACAAGCATACACATTGCTTAATCTGGCTGGTGCAGAGGCAGTCACTAAAGCAGACACATTCACATATGCAGAAGGAGAAAACAAAGAAGACCCAGATGTATTAATTGCAAAGTTTGATGAGATTTGTATGCCTGTAAAAAATGTCATAATGGACAGACACACATTCAACTCGACAACTCGACTGGGGAAAATATACAGTCATACGTGTCCACCCTGAAACTATTGGCAAACAAATGTAACTTTGGAGCAATAACTGATGAGCTGATCAGAGACCGTATCGTATGTGGTACCCGTAGTGACGCAGTACGTGCACACTTACTACGAGAAAAGGATCAAACCTTAAACTCCGCCATTCACATCTGCAAGCTGCACGAGAAATCAGAAGAGGGCACAAAAGAGTTACGGAGGGAGGCTGAAATATGCAGTGTACAGCGCACACAAACGCAATACAGGCCATGCTACAACTGTGGGGGACACCAAGCATTTGCGCGGGAAATGTGTCCTGCCTTTAACAAACGCTGCAATAAGCTTAACCACTTTGCAAAGTGTTGCAGATCCAGACAAACTGTGACACACAGTGAACTACAAGTAACACAGGTAGACAGACAGATGCATAAAGTCAACCACGTGGGCACGGAGTCAACAATGCATACCGATGAGACAGTATATTGTGAAAGTGTCAATCTAATTGCAAACTAAGGAGAAATTTTCACTAACTTATGTGATAAAAAGAGTGGCAATACATTGAAGATTAAAATTGACACTGGTGCCAAATGCACTGTGATGTCCAAAACTCTGCTACACAAAACCAGCCCGCAAGCAACAATAGATCACACAGACACTGTAAATTTAGTTGCATATGGAGGTCATATTATCAAGACTGTGGGCACCACCACCATCGAATATACGTGTACACCTTTGCTATTCCACATAGTAGATAGTGACGTTAGGCCATTGCTTGGACTGCCTAACAGCGTGCACCTTGGGTTGATACATTTGGGGCCTGAAGTACACATGATACAACAAGACACCCCACAGTTCCGCAACTTCAAGGATTTATTCACATGCGACACCATCGGCAAACTACCCGTCATATACCACATGCGTTTAGGTGAATCTGTAATCCCTACAGTGTGCGCACCCTGGAGGGTTCCAATCGCCATGAAGGATAAGGTCCTAGCTGAGTTAGAGCGCATGACTGCGCTTGGTGTCATAGCCCCTATTGAAGAAGCGACCCAGTAGGTATCTGCAATGGTTGCTGCTATAAAAAAAGATGGGACTGTCAGGATTTGCATAGACCCTGTACACCTCAATAAAGCGCTGCTAAGACCCCGCCACCCATTGAGAACAGTAGAACAAGTCATTGCTGACATGCCAGAAGCCAAGATCTTCAGCACATTAGATGCCAAATGTGGGTTTTGGCAAATCCCATTAGACAAAGAATCGTCACTCCTCACTGCTTTTATGACACCAGCTGGGAGATATGTCTTTCTACGCATGCCATACGGATTGACTACTGGCAGTGACGTGTTTCAACAGTGTATGGAACAACTGTTTGCTGGATACCCCTGTGAGATTATAGTCGACGACATCCTCATCTGGGGCTGTACTATGCAAGAGCATGACGAGCGTCTACGCCAGGTATTGGACAGAATACATGCTATCAACTTAAAGGTCAACCCAGATAAGTGCAGATTCAGAGTGGCTGAAGTCCCATACGTGGGTCACCTCCTCACTAACCATGGTGTTAAACCCAACCCTGACAAAACGGCAGCCATCCAGCACATGCCTGTGCCTGTGGACAAACTTAGCCTCCAACACTTCTTAGGGATGACTAACTACCTGTCAAATTTCATCCCCACTTACAGTGAGATCACTGCACCTCTACGGCATCTTCTGCACCAAGATACAGAGTGGTGTTGGTTGGAACAGCACCAGGCCGCGGTGTCAAAACTTAAATGTATACTCACCAGCCCTCCTATTCTGCAATACTTCAATGTACACTTACCGGTGGTGATCTCAGCTGATGCCTCACAGCACGGGCTGGGTGCAGTTTGCCTCCAGAATAATGGAAGAATTGCTTTTCATTCCAGGGCTCTGATGGACACAGAATCGCGTTACGCGCAGATCAAAAAAGAGCTGTTGGCGTTTGCTTGCCGCAAATTCCATGATTTCATCTACGGGCGGGTGGGTATCGTCGAAATTGACCACCAACCGCTCATTACCATCCTGCGAAAGCCCCTGCACAATGCATCTGCTCTTATTCAAAGGATGATGCTAAAATTACAGAGGTACCACCTAGATGTCGTCTACAAGCGTGGCAAAGAAATGTTCGTGGCTGATGCTCTCTCCAGAGCGTTCCTACCCCATCCTGCTCCGCTGCAGATTGATGATGACTATGATGTAATGACTGTGCAATTCCTGTCCTCTGCCTGAATGGAGGAGCTGCGTAGAGAATCTTTGGTGGATGAATTATGTCAACGCCTCTCTCAGGTTATCCTGCGAGGGTGGCCACAGTCTTCCAGGGAGCTACCTCAAGTCTTACGCCCATTCTTTGCCATGCAAGATGAGTTATCACTATCAGATGGGATTGTTTTGCGTGGTCAGAAATTTGTTATACCCTATTGCAAAAGCACTACAGCAAGCAACTGCACCAAGGCCACCCTGGTCTGGAGGCCACGAAGAGCAGGGCCAGGGAACTGCTTTATTGGTCTACCATGTTTCATGATCTAGAGAAGGAGGTCTCTGTTTGCGGCCCATGTGCGGCCCTTCATGTACACTAACCTAAAGAGCCACTGCATCTTCATGACATACCAGATCTTCCCTGGTCTGTCACTGCTGATGATGTTTTTGTATGGAGGGGTAAGGAGTACCTGGTTCTTGTAGACTCTTACTCAGGATGGTTTGAAATCGATCACTTAACCACTGTTACCAGCACCACCATAATTACCAAGCTCAAACAGCACTTTGCCACACATGGAATACCTCAGACACTCATTACAGACAATGCCACACAGTTCACAAGCAATGAGTTCAAGCTGTTTGTTTGTACTTGGGATTTCACACACATCACCAGCAGTCCACTATATCCCCAATCCAATGGACTCGCAGAAAGAGCTGTTCGTTCCGCCAAGCATCTGTTAGAGAAATGCGCACGAGACCAGACCGACGTTTGTCTGGCACTCCTTAACTTACGTAACATACCACAAGATGGATTACCATCCCCTGCCCAACGGTTGTTATCATGTCGCACCAGAACCCAAATCCCAATTACCAAACAACAATAACAGCCTTAATTACAGACACAAGTGCAGGCAGCACTGGCTGCTAAGCGTATGTCTAATAAAAATAATTATGACCTTACAGCACACGCTCTCCCTCAGTTAGTCCCAGGACAAGCTGTTCCACTACAGACAGCTTGAGGATATGACAAACTTGCTACTGTTCTAAAGGAAGCCGACCAGCCCAACAGCAATGTTGTTCAAGCAGATGGAGCCGTGTATGAGCGTAATCGTCGCCACCTCCTGAGTGTACCTAAAGAGACTATTACTGCGCCCAATGTAACAGTGGACAGCACAAACTCCTCTCACATCACACCAAGCCCGGGGTTGTCAGAACCTGTGGCTTACTCAATTGATAATGAACCGCCATCTGACTCAACGGCATCAACAGATATCCCTTTCAATGACCAGGCTCCCTCCGAACATGTATACCACCAAGTCAGGACGCGTATGCAGGCCCAGTTCCCGATTCCGGGATTATGTCACATAACCTTCCACACCCATTCTCTCTCCTTTTGATATGCTCTTTTTATTGTGTTACCTCTTCTCTATCATCTTTATGAAGGGATGTAGATATGTATCCTGCTAGGACCCAGCAGGGTGAGACTTTCCTTTGGGGCTATGCATACTGGGAGGGAGTTCCTGTTTGTGCTCGGTTCAGTTACTGATGTTATTGTAAGTAAATGGTTATGCTGCACTCCTGAGTCCATGAGCCTTATCTGAAATGCAACACATCTACAGACCTAAAACACAATGGCAAACCTGTCCATAAAACTATGATCTGTGAAGGCTTCTAAGGGTTAAAAACAAATTAAAGTGTTAAAAGGTTGTTGGTTTTTTTATTTATTTTTAAATGGTGTGGCCCCCTCCCTCCCTTCCTTTCTAATCTGTAACCAGCCCTGGACCATTCAGTCTAGGCTGGTACAGGAAAATAAGGGAAAACATCAACGTGGGGTTCCCTCAATTTTTCTATAACCAGCACTGGACTGAACTAGCCAGATTGGTGATGCCATCATATTAACCAGCCCCAAGCTGGTCAGCCCAGGGTTGCAAATCCTTGGAAAATCGGGACCCCCAAACATAAATTTGTAGTCCCCCCTCCCATGCATCTACCAACCCTGGACTATTCCCTTTATCCGCGGAGGTGGTGGCGGAGTTCATTTAATATATTTTTGCAGAACTACAGGTCCCAGCAAGCCTGCCCTGGCATGCCAGCACTTGGAAGTGATCTTCAGAGCCGTAACTAGACTTTTTGGTGCCCTGTGCCAAAGAGAGCATTGGCGCCCCCCCATTTTTTAAATAGGAACATAAGATAGTGCACCTGAAAAAGGCCCATGGCCTCATGGAGAAGGGCCAGGGATTAGATAGGAGAGGCCAAGAGATGCTGAGGATAAAAGTAGAGGAAGCTACAAGTGAGTATAATAATAAACAGGAAAACTGACAGGCCCAAACAGCGCCCCCTGCCCTGCGGTGTCCTGTGCCATGGCACAGGTCGCACTATCCTAGTTACGGCCCTGGTTATCTTACAAAGTATTATTCTGTTTTACCAAAAAAAAACAATTAGATGATAATGTTTTGACCTATAAAATACATGTCTTCGAAACACACCAGGCCATTCAGGGAAACTGCTGTGTAAAGCAAACTTTTTTTTTTCCCTTAATAATTTCCCAACATACATAAAAAACTAGCTTTGGCATAATTTAAACAACTAGCTTCTCCTCATGGAATGCTAACCAGTGATATTCTGCCATAAAACATTACAGTTTATGTTTTTCATATACACAATTGTAATAAAATAATGATGAGAATCATATTTCATATTTGAGAATAAAAACTTGTAGGTGATGCAGATCCTCTTTCATGCAGAACTGTGGTCAAACCAAGAGATTCATTACATCATTACAGTAGTCCATTGTGTTTAACGCAAACCAGCTCTGCTACATGTGGATTCTTCGGCACCTGGGATAGTTTATTTCATATATCAGGTCGGCATGTAGTTAAAATGTTGACATTTACAATGTTGACAGTTATCATGTTGACATTATTAAGATGATGACGTTGAACATGTCGGCATATGCAGGATGTCAACAAGTTCAATGTGAAACACCGACATTCTGCACGGATCGTCATCACAGAGTTAGGGATAGGCTGCGGGAGGGGAGGTTTAGAAACTAGGTGGAGGGTTAAGGTCAGGCCACGGGAGGGATAGAGGTAGTGTCAGGCACTAGGTGGAGGGTTAGAGATACTCACTGCTGGAAGTGCCGCTAGATCCGCCGGAAGTCTTCATCAGTTGACCGATGGACAGAGGCATCACCGGGTCTGGTAACACTCAACATGCCCTCCTTATCCAGCTTGCGGGTTGGATCTGTATGTGCCCGCGAAAATGGGCGTTGTCTACCATAAAGGGGAGTGGTCTTGTGGGATATCCCTCTGGGGGTGTGCCCAGCATCTACGGTGATTGTGGACTGCCCCTGGAGGCTAGTGCCTGCACTGTCGGCTCCTCCTCAGTGACCGAAGCTGGCATTTTGGAGTCACCCCCTCCGAGGGCACCCCCATAGCGACGCCACTGCCGACAGACCTTGAAGACATAGCTGGAGCCACCGTACCCACCATACCAGACGAGTCACCACCAGAGGCATTTTGTCGACATGCTAATCATGTCGTCATTACAACCATGTCAACATTATGAATGTAAACAAATATACCACACTTATCAGGTCTATAGTGAGGTACATCAGTTCTAATCTTAGAACAGGCTAAAGAAGGCATATATCTCAGATATGATAGGGCTCCACATACCACAATTATTATATTATTATTATTATTATTATTATTAATAATAATAATAATAATAATAATATGTTATATTCATATGGTGCCACAAAGTGTCTGTAGCTCCATACAAGGCGAATTACGATAGAATAAACAAGAAATGCAATATAAAAAGGGAATCAAACAAACATACAGTACAGAAGCAAAACTCAATTATACAAAAAGATGAAAAATCGGTGACCCTGTGCCTGGGACAGGCCGACAGAAGGGATCAGGGTCACGGTGAGTTAGAGCACACTGGAGGTAAGAATAGTGCAGACTGAGAACCAAGAGGTTGCGGGGCCCTGCTAGTGAGCGCTCACAGACTAAATGATTGGTGGGTAAAACTGGGAGGTGAGATGAGGAGCGAGGACAGCAGATGTGACTTATGAGTGTGAGGAGGGTTGGCAGACTTTGATGTGGGAGTGTTGTAAGGTACCTTTGTGGGGAGGGGAGTGAGTTCCTGAGGAGGGAAGCAGCATGGGAGAAGTGTTAGATGTGGGAGTAAGAACTGAAGAGGAGGCAAGGTAACAATAATAGTGGAGGGAGCGATAGGGAGTGTGGACTGAGATGTGGTTGGAAAGTGTATTTATGACATTTCCAAAAAAAAAGTATCTTAAATATCAATGGCAGTAGCCATCGCTGGCGGTCTCCGCTGACAGATTTGCATAGGGAAGCTTAGCTATGGCTCCTATCAACAAAGACTGCGAAAGCGGTACAAGTATCCATCTCAGAAAAGCCATAGTGATAAAAACATGGTTTCATATTTAAATGATGCAATATTCCTAGTGTAAAATGATTACAACATTTCTTTCTATATATTTTTTTCCTAATTTTAATGATTAATTTTCGTTTAATTTAAGTGGACGCACAAGTCTGCCCATGAGCCAGCCAGCAAGCTGCATACCCCGTAGGCCAGGCCCTGCCAGCCAGTATCCTATTTTTAGGAATAAATTGCCCCCCCCCCCCAAAAAAAAATGTTTTTATAGCATTGTGAAGAAATAATTATCAGATCATACTGATAGATTCCTTTATCCCAGTACAAGTTAAACATATCTATCTGCTAATTTGAGACATGACTGTATATAACATATTATTACTTATTAGTATGGTTATTATTAGTCTTATTGTTATTAGTATTATTTTCGTTGATAAAGCTGAGTGTAGAGAGCCCCATTCTGCATTCTGCCCCCACTAACTGTAATGTGCATTATATAATGGTGAGAGCCATTTGCTGGGGCTGCCAGGAGCATCTTCCACCCTCACCTCTCCGGAGTCACCGCTTGCAGCAGGATCACTAGAGGGAGCCTTTGTCTTCCCTTGGACAATAAAGGGAGTTTCCATGTTGTACTCACGCTGGCTGAGGAGCTTGTGCTCCGGCTCACACTAACAGCAGCAGGCGGGGAGGAGTGGTGGTGTGCAGGCACATTGTGCAACATGCAGATGCCACCCGTGCCTCCTATCCCTTCTCTAGGAAGCGAGCCGGGCATTTTCTGGAGGGCACCCGGGGCCGGGAAGGTGGAGGAGCTGCCACTGTGCTAGAAGGAGCCTTGGATCTATTGTATTGGAGGGAGCTGTTCCCTCTGCCGCTACTGCTGCTGCTGCTGGCATTACCACGTTGGCTTGGCATTGGTGGACAGTTTGGAGCAGGACCAGCAGCTGTGTGTTTGGGGGGGCTTGCTGATCACTGTGGCCAGGAGGAGAGAGGTGGAGGTGGCCTTTGCAGAGACTGCACATCATGGGGAATGCAGGCAGCATGGATTCTAACCAGACTGATTTCAGGGCACACAATATGCCCCTTAAACTGCCCATGCCTGAGCCAGGTGAACTGGAGGAGAGGTTTGCCATCGTCTTGGTGAGTGCTCAGATCCATTGCTGGTCTTGGACAGACCCCCTGATTTGTGATTGTGTTGATGCCTTCCCTTTGCAGAAGTGCTGTCCCTACATTCAGCCTCCTATCATACAGTGCTGCTGCTTTAATAAGGAGAGGGTATATTGCTGCTGCTGCTCTCACTACTACAATTTGCACTGAAAGCTGCCTTGGAAAAGCCCCATTGTCTGATTGTTTGTGAGGGGTGGCTCATCTAAGCACGTTTCTGCTGGATCCTTTCAGCCTTTTCAATGGGGAATTCCTTTGTAGTGTAAAAAATTGGCATGTTGTCCCATGTGGAGATATTATTATACTGTAATATAAAAGTCACTGCTTGGACAAGCTGGCTCCTCTCAGTAGTGGGGCATAGGGGAGTGGGCAATGGAAGTCTGCATTTAATTAACAACTGTGGTGTGTCACTTCATAAAATTGGAAGACACTAACTAAAGAAGGATGTTTTCCTAAAAACAAACAAACCCATAGAACTATAGAGTATCACAGAGATTTCTGCTTTGAGGGCAATATATTGCTGCTTAAGGTGACAATAGTTCACTTACTGTGAGTCTGGAGGTGTGGTGTCTATTGGAAGTGCTTTGTAATTTTATCAAATGTCAATGTTCATCTTGTTAATGCAACTTTACTTGGTGTGTACTTGGCTTTGGCAGGTTACTGTGATGTGATTGTGATTCTGTACAGTACATGTTTCTAAGTCTAGAAGTGTGGGAGCCCTGGACGCAGAAGTGGTACAATGTAGGACATGTCTGATTGACAGAAGCCACAGTGCTACGTGCAGCAGCTTCATGAGACCTTACAGCAGGTCCACACAATGTGGTGTTAAGCTGCAACTCTCACCCAGCATGACAGGCATATGGGTTTTCACCTGCTACTTAATTCACTCTTACGTTACAATGTTTATAGTAAGTAGAGTATATTTACATTCTAGAGGGACTCTTGTATCTCTGGTCCTAGTAATGGTTCTGAGGGGCGTCACAGTAATATGCTGTTCCCTGTGCAGGACATTATGAGTGATGTGGGCACCCCATCTGTTCATTACCAATTTATCCAGAACCCACGCCAACAAAATAGGTGGCTGGTAAAGAAACATCTAGCAAACAAAAAAAAAAGATAATGCAATTAACAAAAATGAATTTACATGCAGCCACCTGGAATGGGACTGCTCTAAGCAGATGCTAAATTGGACTATGTGATAAAGCCAGTCCTCCCCACATGTGGGAGTGAATGGGGATAACAGTATGTACTATAGGGAAGGATAACTTCTATAAGATTTGCCCCTGTCATTCTGCAAAGCAGTAACATGGAATGTAGGCTGGCACTTCTCTGATGTTACAAAGTATTTATGTGCCAGAAGAGTATTGGATGCCTTGTACATACTAACAGCAGATATTCATGAATAGGTTTTTTTAAAAATAATAATTCAGAAAATGCTGGTCTCTGTTTAGAAGCATGGAAGGTAAAAAGCTGATTAGAGCAAGTAACCGGATTTATAGTGTAATCAGTGTTAATACACACCCTCCCATGTGGGTGATAGTGCTAGAACACCTAACTGCTTTAACACATTGTGAATGCCTCCGAATTTTCCAATGTCAATTAAACTTTCGCACTAGTAGTAACTTACTTGCCATTAAATAAACACATCACAGCTCAGCAGATTGGGATCAGGATAAGCTGTGTGAGGCATTTGTATTTGTAATTTTTATTCGTCACCTAAAGCAGGATTAATGAATGATTCAGCAGATGATGGCATATTGGAACTTGTAGTTCTACAACAGCTGGATCGCCACCAGTTGCCTAGTCTCATCTTTAAGAATCACTGTGTTTATTTTTTTATTTTTGAACCAATGTATTTTTTTTTTTTTTGCTGTTACAGTGTCACAATGATGAACTTTCTTGTTACCAAGAGGTACTCTCCACTGGGTTTCATTAGTATTGATGACCTCACACCTCCATTCTGAGGATATTGAGCAATGCTCTGCCATTAACATAGCCATGTTAGTATTCACAGCTTACAGAGTACCATGTTTGTTCAGATGTGACAGGGGTTTCCTTAGTAAAACAAATAGTGGTTCTCTCCCAAAGAAAATATATACAGTGGCGGTCCTGAAATAATTGTGTTATGTGTGACAACCAAATTCCTATTTAACCAAGTGGGGAGCAGCTGTAGGTCCCTTTCAAGCAGAGGGACAACATAGAAACTGAAGCACTTTCAACATAACAAATGGATATAATTTATTTTGTGAAATTGTTTGCATGATATCACTTCTGTGCAGGTGTTAATATAATAATAACAACCCAATTTTTAAAGGGGATTAATCTACTATGTTTGATATTTTGGGTTAGGGTGTGACTAATTTCTCACTATTATCTCTCTGAAATTTACAGTGATGTCATTTTATGGGGTGTGATACAAAAGGTTGGCTATAAAACGGTCGACACTAATTTTGTCAACACCAAAAGGTCACATGGGAAAGTGTCGACATAACAAAAGTTACATGGTACAGGAGGTCGACAGGTACAAAATGTTGACATTAAAATGGTCGTCAGAAATGGTCAACTTATTTTTTTTTCTGACCCTAAACTTCACCCTAGCCTTAATCATCCCCTTGGTGCCTAACCCTAATCGTCCCTCCTAGTGCCTAACCCAAACCGACCCTCCAAGTGCCTAACCCCAACCGTCCTTCCTAGTACCTAACCCTAACCATCGGGGTAAGGGCCTAACCCAAACCGTCCTTCCTAGTGCCAGACTTAACCATCGGGGTAAGTGCCTAACCCCAATTATCCCTTCTAGTGCCTAAGCCTAACCATCGGGATAAGTGCCTAACCCCAACAGTCCTTCCCATTGCCTAACCCTAACCATCGGGGTAAGTGCCTAACCCCAATTATCCCTTCTAGTGCCTAAGCCTAACCATCAGGGTAAGTGCCTAACCCCAATTATCCCTTCTAGTTCCTAACCCTAACCATCGGGGTAAGTGCCTGACCCTAACCGCCCCTCCTACTGCCTAAGTCACAGGGTAAGTGCCTAACCCTAACCCTAAAGCAAACCTTAACCCTAACAAACAAAACATGTGTTGACCATGTCCATGTCGACTACTTCCATGTCAACCTTTTGAAACTGTCGACCTTTTGTACCTGTTGACCTCTGTCGACCTTTTGTACCTGTTGACCTTCTGCACCGTTGACATTTTGTCATGTCGACCTTCCATGTGGAATAAATCATTGTTGACCTTTTCATTATCAACCATTTGTATGGAACTCATGTTATGCAGGGTTGTGCTGAACAGCATATTCTTAGTGCAGCTCGTCTCATTGAATAAAATGTTGTCCTTTTTTCAGTTACTGTTTAGTCCATTTAGAGAAAACACTGTACTTGGCCTGATTCCGCGGTGGAAGCGTCTTTATACGAATTCTGCTGCCAATGGTTTTCCTACTGAGATACCCACCAGCTGCGGCGTTAATCCGTGCGTATTTAAGCCACGCCATCGGTCGCACCACTGAAAATTGCATCAGCCCTATGGAGGTGCAAATTCTCTGTCTGAACATGACCTGTGTCCATGCCAATGCATCTTTAGACGCAGTTGCTGGTTGCAACATGTCCGTTACATACCAGTGAGCCACACCCCTGTTATCACCAGAAATGCCCACTGAAATGCCATCTCTTGCGTGCAATTTCAGTCTGCGTCTTAGAGCGGTAACCATCGGGACACATGTGTGGTACAACCCTGCATGTGCAGACTGAAAACATTGCCCGCTAGCATGTGGCATCGACACTGTGCAAATCAGGATCAGGACCAATATGTATACATGGAATTATACCATCCCCATAGCTATAATATATAGAACATTTGTACTGATAACGTGACTCGGTATGTGGATACTGAAAAGCATGGCTGTAAGTTTGGAGGGTGTCTCTCTGTCCTGTGCCATTGTCTGTGATACTTTCATGCTCTAATCTGTGCACTGTGCTGACAAGTCACTTGTAAGCTAATTTGATGATTGTTTCAGTCCTACGTCTATGTGCTAATCCCCTCTTTCAGGGAGGAATGTGACGCTGGGGAGAATTCATGTGAAGCTAAAGTTTGTATTGTTGTTGTAATGTTCGAGTAAAAAGATATATTTTAAAAAATTCACAGTGGTAATTTAATGTCACTTCATGGCCTAGCAGAAACCAGAGACCTAGTGAATTTATAGCCTAAACTCTCATAAAAATGGCTGCCTGCAGGTTCTAGTAGTGACATGTTTATATTCTGTGGAAAAGCATTGTAATAAGGTGCCCATCCACTAGCAGACAGGCAAAAGACTGCACGATTACGACTTTGTAATCGTGCAGTCATTTGTCAGTCTGTGATGTGTCTACACTGTACGAGCAGTCGTTCAGTGTAGGCACATCAATCATCTGCAAACATGTTCTGCAAAAAACGATATCGTCAGGTTGTAAACAAACTTGCACGATGATAGATGTCTAAACGACCAGCGGGAGCTCGCATCGCTGGTCGTTTTAGTAATTTTTGAAAAAATTTTCAAATGATTTTCAAACGATTATCGAACGATCTCGTTATCATTCAATCACTCAATTTAATCGTCTAGTGGATGGGCACCTTTACAGTTACAAACATATGTGGAACTCTTTCCACACCTTGATTCTGATCTAAAATGATTAAAAGATTGCCAGTGCTCACAGACTTTTTGAAGAATGTTATTTTGAAAAATGTTATGTTGAGAAGATAAAGAATTTTAACATTTGTGTGCTATTACTTCAGTGATGGAATTCAGGACCTCATTCAGAGTCGGTCGTTGCGGCCGCACGGTCGTACGCCACCGATGTTCGCTATACTGCGCATGCGTAAAGTTCGCAATGCGCGTGCGCAAACTAGCCGCTACGATCATAAATTTCTCTCTCCTTGAACACAGCCAGGTCGTTAGTTTGAGTGACAGATGGAGGCGTTTGTGGGTGGTAACAGGGGAAGGTACTTGAAAACGGGGGAGTGGAGATCCGAACGCAGGCGTGCCTCATTATGAGAACGGCGTTTTATGGGAGTGCATACGGATTATGGGAGTGCATAATTAACAAAGTAGCGTCATGGCACATGTGACCTGGGAGGTTATTACACTGACATGATCGTAGAGCTTAAGAGAGGGTATGGTCAACCTTAAGCTCTACGACCAGTTCCAATGGTTCCCGATGGTCTCGATTAATCCTTATATGCCCGGAGATGACGTGCAATGCGTACGAGAAGGGGGCGTATTTTTTTAATTTCCGACCGCTTCCTCCCCGTGGTCGGCCAACTACCGATCCGAACCTAGGGACGCAACTTGCGACGGAATCATTTGCATATCTGGCCCCTTTTTCCGTAAAACCGTGCGGCCACTTCAACCGACTCTGAATGAGGTCCTCAGTGCTTTGGTGAAAATGTGTATTGATTTTACAGTGTCTTATGGGGAAAAAAATTAACAATCATTAGACATCTTTTTGTTTTATCAGCGCTCATGACATGTTTTTTTTTGGTATTTTAGTGTGATTTTTCTTTGGCTGGTGTTTTTATGGCTGTTTGTGGGTAGTTGTATAGAGTTTAAAAGACCATGATTAATTAATTAACACAGACAAAGGGGTCAGTCCAATTAGCCATGATGTACTTGCGGGTGTGAGTCATCGCGGCACTTTACGGCCGCCTGAATTCGCACATAACTGCTCGCAGTCCCATAGGGCTGTGAGAAAATTTATGTGAATTTGGGCTGAGAGAGGGCCGCGAGGGGTGCGAGATGCAGTGCCGTTGCCGGCGTTTGAATGTCATTGCAACGGCATTTCTCACCCGATTCGCACCTCTCAAGGCTAATTGGATTGATCCCAAAGCCTTTGGAAAAACATGACTCTCTTATGGTCACACTGAAACATTTCTGAACAATTACTTTCTACCATATATCGTTCCCTTTAAGGTTCTTGTACAAAGAGGTGTTGAAAAACAACTGCCGTAAAAGTGAAAGCAAAACCTTGTACTTTGTCCTTCTTTTCAAAGCAGTTTCTCTATAATCTTATAATTGTCCCAAAGTAAAAAAAAAAATATCTCTGCAGAGAAAGTGTGTGTGCAGGCCCTATGGCTGATGCTATTGATTATTATTATTTTTTTGTACAGTTTTAAAAGGCATTTAGGAGAAATGTAGTGAGTCTCTCGGCCTTTACTGGAGAGTAGCAAGTACAGTATGCATTTAGTGTACACAAGGAAGCCTTTAATGCCATGTACACACGGAAACCCTTAGGGGGCTTGTACATGAGGAATCCCATAGGAGATTCCCTTTGGGTGCATGTACAGAAAGAAACCATTAGGTTAATGTACATGAAGTAATGCTTAAAATTCATGTACCTAAGCTAACCCTTAGGATTCATGTACACGATACATGTATCCTAGGTTGCAAGGACACATGGAAACCCTTAGGGTGATGGTCATGAGGATAGTTTTGGATGCATGTACACAAGCTAACCCTTAGGATACCTGTACACTGTTACATATATCTTAGGGTGCAAATAAGGAAACCCTTAGAGAGATGTACATGAGGAACCACTTAGGATGCATATACACAAGCTAACTCTTAGGGGGCATGTACATTAGCAAACCCTTAGGGTTCATATATACCGTTGGGGTACCCTGAGTGTGCATGCACATGAGAAAACACTTAGGGTGCATGTACAGGAGGAAACGCTTAGGATGCATATACACAAGATAAGCCTTAGCATACATATACACCATTAGGGTTTATGCACATAAGGAAACCCTTAGGGTGATGTACATGATGAAACGCTTAGGATGCATGTACACAAGCTAACCCTTAGCAACATGTACACCGTTATGGTGCATGTACATGAGGAAACCCTTAGGGTGATGTACATGAGGAAACACTTAGGGTGTGTGTACAGGAGGAAACCCTTAGGGTGATGTACATGATGAAACGCTTAGGATGCATGTACACAAGCTAACCCTTAGCAACATGTACACCATTATAGTATATGCACATAAGGAAAACCTTAGGGTGATGTACATGAGGAAACAATTAGGACTCATGTACACAATAGAACTGTTTGGGTGCATATACACAAGAGAACCCTTAGGGTTCATGTACACTGTTGGGGTCCCCTTACGGTGCATGTACATGAGATAACACTTAGGGTTTTCATAGGGAGCATGTACACAAGGAATCCCTTAGGCCGATGTACATAAGGCAGCACAGCTGGTGTAATGGTTAGCATTACCGCCTCACAGCACTGAGGTCATGGGTTCAATTCCCACCATGGCCCTACCTGTGCGGAGTTTGTATATTCTCCCTGTGCTTGCGTGGGTTTCCTCCCACACTCCAAAAATATACTGGTAGGTTAATTGGCTCCCAACACAAATGAACCCTAGTGTGCATGTGATAGGGAATATAGAGTGTAAGCTCCACTGGGGCAGGGACCGATGTGAATGACTGAATCTCTGTTAAGCGCTGTGGAATATGTGTGTGCTATATAAATAACTGGTAATAAATAAATAAAATAAAACCCCACAGGTTACACCAGGAAATCCTTTAGATACAAGTACAAAGGGAAACATCACACTTCATCCTACACCTGTGCTGTGCCTTGCTGCACCTAGTGCGTTGACTGGCTACATTCTCATCATTACTGTTTCTGCTGACAAAAATAATAATGGTCAAGTTTACTTTTTAACAGGCTGGAGTATTCAGTCCTTGAAATCCAATGTCAACTTCAATAATGTTATTGTTGCGGGCAGTATTTACATAAAAAAAACTGCACACTAGAATTACTGGCCTGGGGCACAGAATAAAATGTATTTCATTTGCTTAACCTTAAAATCAAATGACATGGTCAGTGCTCTTTATTGCCCATTGCATTTAATGAAGGTTTCTTTGCTGGACCTTGCTTAGAAAAAGTATGAACCAATTCTTGTGTAACTGGCTCTGGGCCTGTGTGTGCTGAGAATAGCCTAGTACAGAGTCACAAGCTTAATCTTAAATGCTGAAATGAAAGGGATTATTGTGTGTCTTTTTGCAGAGCACCCACTTTGTTTGAAATACCCAGTGCATTGTGCATTCTCTTCACCAGTAGTCATCGCTGGACACGTACATATGAATCTGTGAGGGCATCACATGTTTTACCTGTGCTTTATGTTTCCAGAATAGTGTCTGATGAATAATGAGGATGGTTTATTAAATACAATACTGAAATGATTGAATAGGAAAATAAGATGCAAATCAGTCCTTTATTGTTTTGCCGGAAATATATCATCATGGAATTAATCATTTTAATAGAACCACTTGGACAATTTTATGCCTCTGCTACTAGATTGGTGATGGCCAATCTGATAACCTTCAAGGGCTTCAAGAAAGCTACACATTACCCTCGATTTCAGAATAAGATCTGGAGCTGCAGGTTAAGCTCAGCGGAGCATTAAGCAAAAAATAAGTGTGAAGGCTGAAGCTTACTTGCTTACAGTTTGTTTGCTCAGGAGAACCCGCGGAGGATGTCCAAGTGGAAACCTCAATTTGGCAATACTGCAACAGGGGGGTGGGGCAACAATGTTGTGATTCTCTGACGATTGCATTATCAAGCTCATGGATCGCCCACTTCACTGGGAAATCTTGGAGGTATCCATGAAGTTGGTCTTTTCTGCCAGGAGCTCAGTACAAAACCCCAAATTCTGTCGTCTCTCAAGAATCCCGGGAGGGTAGGCAAGCATGGGCTGACAGACTAAAGTCTGAGAAAAAGATTGACAGAACATAAAACAGTATACAGGGGAACGATTAGAAGCAACATGCAATCTTAGGACTGCTTGTTGCTCATTACTCTACTAGAACCAGGAAATGTCTGTCTCTCCAAGTGATGTGAAACTGCAGATCCCAGCATGCACTGCCACTCTCATGAAAACACAAATATGTAAGTAGACAGAAGTAGGAATGGCCAAAGCTGGTACCCAAGAACATATAAGACAATAGCAGTGAAGCAAGGCATGGAATCTCAGAACGCCAGCTATCCTGAGGGAAACTTCGGAGGGAACCAGCTACTAGATGGTTCGATTAGTCTTATATGTTCTTGGTACCCAAGAACATATAAGACAATAGCAGTGAAGCAAGGCATGGAATCTCAGAGTGGCCTTGAAGTATCTCTCTTAAGGGGATATTTCTTAATCAATTCTGCCCTAAAGTGTAAACTACAGTTTCCGCATTATCAAGGGCACAATTAAGGACTCCTTAAAGATACCATTTGGGAAAGCAGGCTTTCTGCCTGCTAACCCCCGTGTCAGCTGTTCCCATAGTTTTCTATGGGGACTGTTTCTAACAAGATCTTGCCTGCATGGGGTAACGTCATCTTCAGATGGTGTTAGCTCATTACCTACAATGGGGCTGCCCTACCTTAGAGGGATCTTATGATACTTCTCCGGTGGGCTACAGGAGGTCCCGAAAGGCATCATGCGCAGCTGGAAAGCCGAGCATAGGCAGTATCCCGAAGGCGGTACGTAGGTAGGAGTAAAGTGATTGCGATCACCTCTTCCTTATCTCCAGGAACGGCTCTTATTAGAGCCCATGTCCCGGCGATTGAAATTAGTACATGTTGGTGAAAAAAGAATTGTTATTGCAGCTACAGTATATGTTGCTGGAAAGCTACACGTTCTCTAAATGTGACTAATATTGTATTTGTAGGAATGGTGATGGGCATCAATGTTAGAGTATTCCTGAGTCATACAAACCGTTTTACTGGTGTAACAGTTTATGGGACAATAACTGCAATTATAGGTGACATCTTATTATCATATTATTGATCAATAACAGTATTATATTATTAGTTGTTGCAAATATTAAATATATAAACTTTGGTTATGTCTATAGAGTTTTGCTTCTTTATTTTATAAGCCCATTTATGCCTATTGTTAGGTGTTTGCTGTGCTGGTAAGGTGCAATACTCATTATGACTAATAAACTGCGCATACCTTTTCATCAGTGCGTATTCGCACCAGTCCTATCCTCGGTGCAGATATATCTGAAAACAGGAGAATTTACGCTTCTGATCAACTGTGCACCACCAGCAATTCCTTTGGGTAGACCCTTACTGCACATTGCCTATGTGAGAACGGCCCGTCACAGGACGCAACTGAGATGCGTATGGCTCTGCATCGTGCACACTTGTGCATGCTCATTTCCAGAACATGCAAAGTTCCGATGGTGTGTGGTCTACGCATGCGCCAGGGCCGCAGTGCGTGTGTGCTGCGATGCCACTGTGACCCCGGTAACAGTGCCCTGGACGCTGCAGCCTAATTCATAGGCTGCGGCCGTTTGTGTGCAGGTAATGGGCAGAGACATGGACTGTTCCACTTACTCAGATGGCTCATGCGGATGGTCGTGATGCTGATCCATTCCTGCGTCTTTGGATGCAGGCATCGGGTCTGAGATGCTGGATGGTAAGTCTTTTTTCCTTCAGACGCCTCCTGCAGCATAAGCATATATGTCTAAAGACGCAGCTGCTGTCTGCAAAGCGTACATCAATGTAGTCATTGAAACTCTGATGACTGCGATGGGGTTCCGTATTTACCAACACTTAAAATGTAATTCCAAGGACACTATTGAGCTAAAATTTTACAGACAGGGCAACATTGCAATCCCCATTGCTGGACCTGGTTGCGTTACCATTCTTTTTCAAATTTTAAATGTTAAACTATGTCAATTTTAACTTATCACCAGATAAGAGGAAGAGATAGTGAGAAATGAGCTAGATTCAGATTAATAGAAATCCTTAATCACCATTGAAAAATTGGAACCTTTCCATGGGCACAACCTGAGACCTCTGGAAATGACAGTCAGTTTGCAACTATGGGCTCTGGTACCATCAGCCTTGCACCCACAGGGAAACATACTGTACACATTTTCTACCCTCCCTCTGATTGGGACGGCACTATTCAGATAATTGACAGATTCGGGTCTAAGCTAGGTGTACTGTAATATTTAAAGACCCAATATTTACTTAGACATTGTCAATTCACCTTTTTACTACCCGGTCATAATCACTCAGCCCAGAAACACATATGTAGTTATGGTTACATTGTTTATGTGTCTTGAATACTGCATTATTTACACATGTTCTAAAGCATTTGAATAAAAACTATTAGAAATGAACAGTTTGGCAGCTCGGCGGGTTACATGTTGCCAAATGTATTTGGGCTTCACATACACTTGGCAGCAATGAGTGGTTCCGAATTTCCTTTGTCTCAGAGTGTGACGTGAGTTAAACTATGGCTGCACAGGACGGACTCAGCATTTCTGTGCCTCCAAAAAGCCCGCTGGGGCAATCATCTCACTGTGTCTGTGCAGACAGCTCAGCTTAGAGTCTTATGTTCACTAAATCTTCCCACAGCCGTATACATCACTGAGTTTAAGCACAGCTAGGAACTGGCCTTGAAGGTCACAACTCACAAGGCAACGATACACCTATTTACACATAGGGATTATTACCACTTTATTAATCCATAAATGTCCATTTGTTTTGATGAAAATTTCTGCACACAGATTTCTAGTCTCTATAACAATATGCAGCGATAGTAAAGATTTTCATCTATTGACGCAACTTACTAACAAAACTTTGCATGGGCAATTGACCGATGCTCATCTTCCTGGCGATGTTGGCTGGCAGCAGTAAGGCTGAACTTACCATTTTGCCAGGCCGAGCTTCTAAAATTATTAAATAAAAAAAAATAGATGTTAAAAAAATAGAGAATTAAATCGACCTGTGATTGTTTTCAATGCTTTGTTTAAAAAACTGAAAAAAAAAAAAAGTCATACTGCATGCCGAGCTGTCGCCATCCTGAGATTACATGTGCCGTCCTGATACTTCTTAAATAAACTTCCCCATATAGAGAAATAGAGAAGAGTCCGATCTGTAGGGAAAGCACCAAAACTAGGTTTTATCTCACAATAATAGTTCTACCTTATATCGGAAATGTCAAAATATTATATTTATGACTTATTGTCAACATTTCTGTTGCCTTCTGACAGAAAAAGAAGCATCTATTAAAGTTAATTCTAACCTACCTACTTGTGAACTGTATATATCGGTTGAGATTAGCAATCAGTCAAGACTACAGGACGCTTTCTGTGCCCAGCAATGCCCCAGGAAACCGGGAAGATATTCACTGGGCAAAGAAATACAGATGTACAAAAATTAGCCTTTGGGTCTATTACATATATTGGTATTAATTAAAAAATAAAAGTCCACAAAAAGTTGCAAAAATATTAACCAAAAAGTAGCATGAAGTACTGGAGTACTCGTTAATTCTGAGACATTTCTCTTATGTACTATGATTAGAATTATTCTAGAAATGTATGCGAAAACCAGTCAGTGTAGTTATTGCTGTTATAGGGCTCCTACCTCCCACCCATGAAGATAATTTTTATCTTGTTTTCAGGGCCTGATTCAGAGCCGGACGCTCTGACCAGAGCGCTCGCTCTGAATCAGGGCCCTTCTACATGAAAATGGAGCGGCCTTATGGACGCTCGCATAGCTGTGGGTTACCACCCACAGCTTATGCGAGCATCCATGACGATGGTCGCGATGGTCAAGACCATCGCGACCATCGGGCTTGCGACGGAGACCGTGCGGTAGGGTCTCGCTGCCGCAAGCCCTGGAGTGATTTTGGCTCTATCAGAGCCAAAATCACTCCCACTGACATCACTAGTGATGTCAGTGGGACCGGCTTCAGACGGTAGGCGTTCCCATGGGAAACCCTCCGTCTGGCAGCCATGCCCCCGGCACGCCCACCAAAGGGGGCGTGCTGTCAATCAACATCGACAGCATGCCCCCTTTGGTGCGAGACCCGGAGCGACGGAGAGCCCGTCGCTATCCGGGTTTCGATCATGCGAACGACGGAGCTCCCTCCGTCGTGTGCATGCGCAGTGGGGCAACATCGACCCGCTTGCGAGCGTCCTGCGCTCGCGAGCGGGTCTGAATGACCCCCTCAGTTCATTGTATCAATACGGCACAGTGGTTGGCATTCCTGCCTCACCATGCAGGGGCCATGGGTTGGAGTATAACCACATGCGTTTTCTTCCTGCCTTTTATTTGTGTAGTGTGGATTCTATGTAAGATGGCTAGGTGACTAATTACCCTAAATATTAGGAATATACATTGCATTTATAAGACGTGCAAATCAATTCAGACCAAGAGGGCATCAACCAATTTTGTGCAAACATGGGCTCCTACTGAGAGATAGCTTCTGCCGAATTAGGAAACAGATGTGAACCATGCTGCACTGTTTTCACAGTTAATAACATAGTACAAAAAGAAATCAGGTGCTGTAACCCATGGCAACTGACCACTAATCTGCTTTTAGCTGTCAGTGTTCTCCCCATGCTATATATCTCGTGCGGTACACCCAGCGAAATTCCCTTGCCGTCCAGGACTGTGACACAGCTGAAAGCCTCTCTGCACTGACGTTTCTTGTTGAAATGTCAGCGCAATGTGTGTTATTGGTCGCAGCACAGTTCCGGGTGGCATCAGACTGGAGGGCAGAGCAGGTCTCTCCCCGGTATAAAAGGAAGGGCGCGGTTGCCGATGGGAACAGTTGCCGGTGAACACTGAAGTGACTTGACTGCCTGCGTCCACTCTCAGCGTTCAATTGTTTGTTACTGGGTCTTCTGTGTAGCCAGCAAGTGGAACAGTATCTGGGCTGGCTATCAGTCCATGCAGCAAGTGGGGGAGTATCTGTTCAGCGCTGCTCCCTGCGTACAGCCAGCAAGTGGGCATGGCTATCTATTAGTGCAAACAGAAAGTGGGGCAGTATCTGGGCAGTGCTGCCATCTGCGTACAGCCAGCATGTGGGGCTGGCTATCTGTGTCAATATAGCAAGTGGGACAGTGTCTGGGCCGCTCTTAATTTTTTTTTTATTTATTTCCAAAACCCAAGTGGGTAGTATCTGGTTTGCTCTTACAAAATGTATTTGTATCCAAAAAGCAAGTGTTCAGTATCTGGTCCGCTCTTAAAAAAAATATTTTGTGTACTGAATATTCTGAACAGTCCTCAGATTAAATTTTAAATGGCTAGTGACATTAGGTTGACTTTGCTGAACAGTCTTTAAGAGAATCCTTGGTGAGTGTCATTGCTGCTTTAAGGTGCCCACACACATAGCGGTCTGCACACGATGAGCCGATGTCCCTTGAAACTCTCCCCGGCAGCTCTGCACACGATCTCCACACGATCTGCACACAATTTGGTGTCCAATCTTCAAACGATCTCTCCTGCATCCAGACTTTCACAGTGCATCGTGTCCTAGATTGTCAGATCTGACGATGCGATGTGCGACCAGCGGGGACGCGCATCGCATCGTGATCGTGAGTGGGGACTCGCGATTTACTCTCAATTTGGCCATATTTTACACGATTATGTCTTTCTAATGTGTTGGAATCGGCCAGAGGGGGTAAAATATCGCTGTGTGTGTGGCCAGCATTAGAAAGAAGCCACTGAACGAAATGACATCACAGCTGAAGGTTTTAGCAAAAATATGAGAACATACAATTTCATAACTTATGCTGAGGCTTGCAGATGTGCTGCCTCATTTGTCTAAATGATCTAAAGTTTGGCAAAGGCAAGATGTTAATTTAACAGAAATAGACCCTATCTTAGAAGCTACAAAACAATGCATTATGGAATTGAAGCACACACATGCTATCATTTTTATAAATCTCCATCTCATCTTGCTGGTGAATGGTCAGACCTTCAGATACATAGAGCTCGATTCAACTGAACGCAAATGAAATAGCGTCGGGAGGGAGCTCCTGGAGCTATTCAAATAAGCGCGCTGTTAGGTCGGAGAATGCCCATTCTCCCACCCCTCGCACCTTAAACAGGGTGTTTAGTCGCAAGAATGGGTATTCTCTGACTAAACTGCCCGGCGCGAGGCTGTTTCCGTCGCTCTAAGGACAGAAAACAGCATTGCGCCTGGACTTTTGTCGGATTTCTGCTCGCACCCATTGAGGGGTGCGAGAAGAAATCCTTAACTGCGCGCTGAATTGAACAGCTCCGGGAGCTCCCTCCCGGCACTATTTAATTTGTGTTCAATTGAATCGAGCCCATTGTTGTGATGCTAATGCTACTGCTTTCAAGGAAGATATACAGTCAGGTGCATAAATATTGGGAGATTGAGAGAATTTTCATATTTTGGCCTCTATTCACCAACACAATGGCTTTGAAGTGAAACAAAGATGCAGACTTTCAGATTTAATTTGAGGGTAATTACATCCAAATCAGGTGAACGGTGTAGGAATTACAACGGTTTCTATAAGTGCCTCCCACTTTTTAAGGGGCCAAAAGTAATGGGACAAACTAAACAATCCTAAATCTAACTTTCACTTTTTAATACTTTGTTGCAAATCCTTTGCAAGCAATTACAGCCTGAAATCTGGAACGCATAGACATCACCAGACGCTGGGTTTCATCCCTGGTGATGCTCTGCCAGGCCTCTACTGCAAATGTCTTCAGTTCCTGCTTGTTCTTGGGGCATTTTCCCTTCAGTTTTGTCTTCATCAAGTGAAATGCATGCTCAATCGAATTCAGGTCAGGGGATTGACTTGGCCATTGCATAACATTCCACTTTTTAGCCTTAAAAAACTCTTTGGTTGCTTTTGCAGTATGCTTCGGGTCATTGTCCATCTGCACTGTGAAGCGCCGTCCAATGAGTTCTGAAGCATTTGACTGAATATGAGCATATAATATTGCCTGAAACACTTCAGAATTCATTCTGCTGCTTTTGTCAGCAGTCACATCATCAATAAATACAAGGGAACCAGTTCCATTTGCAGCCATACATGTCCACGCCATGACACTACCACCACCATTCTTCACTGATGAGGTGGTATGTTTTGGATCATGAGCAGTTCCTTTCCTTCTCCATACTCTTCTCTTCCCATCACTCTGGTACAAGTTGATCTTTGTCTCATCTGTCCAAAGGATGTTGTTCCAGAACTGTAATGGCTTTTTTAGATGTTGTTTGGCAAACTCTAATCTGGTCTTCCTGTTTTTGTGGCTCATCAATGGTTTACATCTTGTGGTGAACCCTCTTTATTCACTCTTGTGAAGTCTTCTCTTGATTGTTGACTTTGACACATATACACCTACCTCCTGGAGAGTGTTCTTGATTTGGCCAACTTGTGAAGGGGTTTTTCTTCACCAGGGAAATAATTCTTCTGTCATCCACCACAGTTTTCCGTGGTCTTCCGGGTCTTTTGGTGTTGCTGAGCTCTCTGGTGCGTTCTTTCTTTTTAAGAATGTTCCAAACAGTTGATTTGGCCACACTTAATGTTTTTGCTATCTCTCTGATGGGTTTGTTTTGATTTTTCAGCCTAATGATGGCTTGCTTCACTGATAGTGACAGCTCTTTGGATCTCATATTGAGCGTCGACAGCAACTGATTCCAAATGCAAATGTCACACCTAGAATCAACTCCAGACCTTTTACCTGCTTAATTGATAAATGAAATAACGATGGAATAGCCCACACCTGTCCATGAAATAGCTTTTAAGTTGATAGTCCCATTACTTTTGGCCCCTTAAAAAGTGGGAATAACATATAGAAACTGTTGTAATTCCTACACCGTTCACCCGATTTGGATGTAATTACCCTCAAATTAAATCTGAAAGTCTGCAGTTAAAGCACATCTTTTCATTTCAAATCCATTGTGGTGGTGAATAGAGGCCAACATATGAAAATTCTGTCAATGTCCCAATATTTGTGCACCTGACTGTATATGGTAAATACATAGATACAGTTATTAACCACCTAGAAGCAAGATTTCCAGATATGCCAATTATATCCTGTTTTTAATAGTTTTCAATACAGAGAGCTATGATTAAAATGAGACCTGTGAGATTCTTTGTGAGCATTATTCTAAAAATGTAAGTCCTGCATTCTTAAACTATGAAAATAGTAAACTACAATAGTTGCATCTAAATTGTTTGAAATTAGAGTCCTACAAAAATCTAGATTCAATACAGATAATGCAGAAATTTTCAACAACATCTGAGCTCAAAGAATATGCCAAATTTAGCTAAACTAGCTGCTATTGGAGTGACTATACCACAGTTTGATGGGAAATAGGATTTTCTACTCTTAACTGGGTGCACACTTGAGCGATATTAAGCCAATTTGCAGTTCGTAACGACAAATCGCCTACATGACTCAGTGCATATAGGCGATTGCACGCTCCTGTGGTGGCTAGCGATGGTCGCTAGGTTTGATATGATGCACATTAAAGCTAGCAATATCGCTAGCTACCTGTAGTAAGTTAATGAGGGATGGAACAGTGATCGTTCCAACGTTCATTAACTCGTTCCAGTGTGTACGGGCAATCATCATTCAAGGGCATTCATTCCGATTCTGTTAGTGACAGCTTTTGTAGTAGGGTTCCCATATCATATGCTTGATGTGCCAAATTGTATTTACATCACAGTATTCAATATGAGTTTTTTTTTATAATGTCTTATTGATAATTCGCCAATATGTTATAGAACACTTTACAATCAGAATGCTTGTTAAGTCATATTAATGTCTGCCCCAGTTGAGCCTACAGTCTAATTCCCTGTATTTGTTCTGTATCTTGTTTATTACATCTTAAGGGGCCTATCCTTTAGCAGATCTTTCTGTAAGATGAAAGACAAAAGATTTATCCATTGAAAATTCCTGGGGATGCTGTGACAGATATCTGTCATGTACATGACAGATTTTTGCAAACGACGAACGATATTGCATGACATCATTCAGGGAGTGGATTTTTTTTTTATGTTTCTATTCATTTTCATTAAAAATATCGTTTGTCGTTTACCGCGACAGATATTTCTAATATCTGTCAGCGATAACCTATAATTGACCAACATGTTGGAGAGACAAAAGACAAAATTTGTCGGCCGCGGGAGTGCGCATTTTCATCGTTCAAAGCCTATCCATTAGCAGATAAATTGAACGACTGAACGATAAATCGTTCATCGTTCAAATTTATCTACTAATGGATAGGCCCCTTTATGCTTTATATTTTGGTATGGTTGCATTCATGCTTTTTTTTTTACCATTCTGTTTATTTGCCTTTGCTTGTTTTGTATGCCGCTTCTTGTTATACACTGTGTTCTGTTTCCACACTTTTGGGCACCTTAAGTGGTCCATGCATCTGCGACTGATTGTCGCAATTCCCCAATCCCCCGACGCCTGGGTATCCGGGAAATCCAACATGTTGGAATTCCCTGATTTTCCAAACCCGACCACAAAATGATTGGGATTGGCAAATCGATGATTTTTTACATGCAGATTGTGCGGCAATTGCGGCCAGTGGCACAAACAATTGCATAGCACCCGTCACTTTAGATGCGAGCTACATCGCAATAAAACAACTGAAACCCCCTGGAGAATTTATAATTTAATTGTTAGTCAAACTCCTCTCACTCATCTGCCTCAAGCAGAAAGATAAGACCATGGGCTTGTAATAGCGTGTGAGCCGAAGCCGCTGCGGGAATACATGCAAGTATACCTGTATTTTTAAAGCAGCAAGCATGTTAAAGGCTAAACCAGCTTGGTTTAGACTTTAACATGCTTGCTGCTTTAAAAGTACGGGCATACTCGCATGTATTCCCACAGCGGCACCGGCTCACAGCCCATTACATTTGGCCCCATAGCTTTCCCATTGCTTACCAATGTGTACCAATGTGTCCCAATGTTTAATTATAATATGGGAAATGTCATTGTCACTGCTAGGTTTATTTCTGAATTATATTATGACCCATGCACATGACCCAAACAGTACAGTTTTTGATGGGACTAACTTTAACTTCGAAAGGCCTAATGTTGGAAAATGAATATACCAGAAAGAGCGGAGCTGCTACACTGTTCAATGGAATTACTTACACTTTTGATTTACAGACCTCAATAGAGTTGATATATTTTCACAAGTCAAGTGCAAGGCTGTCCCTGTGAAGTAGTGCTTGCCATAAAGATCAAAACGATACAAGAGTCCCTGCAGAATTTTGTCCGCTGTGAGAAACTCAAGAGTAGAGATAATTATAATGATGGCTTCTTTAATTATATAATTTATGTACCGTAACCTACGACGACCAATTATATGCCATCTTTCATTAGTCAAAATATACTAGCCTATTAAAAGTGGTACTGATTGGTTGCTTTGGTTTACAGCACATTATTGATATTTAGAACATTTGCCTATTTAATAACATGGTGCAATGTGCACAAGCATATGCTATAACCTAGGGCTGCAACTAGGAGTGGTACCATCAGAGCCGTAACTAGACTTTTTGGTGCCCTGTGCCAGAGAGAGCATTGGCGCCCCCCTCCTCCATTTTTTAAATAGTGACATAAGATAGTGCACCTGAAAAAGGGCCATGACTTCTTGGGAAAGGGCCAGAGAAGAGATATGGGTACTCCTGGGGCAGCCAGGAGATGCTGGGGATAAAAGAAGAGGAAGCTATACGCGAAAATGATAATAAACAGGAAAATTGACAGGCCCGAACAGCGCCCTCTGCCTTGCGGTGCCCGGTGCCATGGCACTGGTGGCACTACCCTAGTTACAGCCCTGATTACCATCACTGTCTGGTGGCTCCTGTATTTGGTATGCATGGTATCTGGAACGGCACTCTTCAGTCTAGAAAGCCACCACCCAGAGCATCCTTTGGGCTGATCGCAAAACCAGCTTTCCTCTAGTCTCATTGACAAGCCGTCACAGAGCTGCCTGGCACATGCTTAGAGTGCTGTGGGAGCTCAGCTTCTCCCCCTGGTACCGGTGGTGCCTACCCCTTGTTGTGACGCCATGATGTCATATTTCCGGGGGGCGGGACCAACACAGAGTGTACTATCGACTGGCTACGGCACTGCTACAGCAACTAATCAGATATGTGTTAGTGCACAGTATTCTAAACTGAACTAGAAACTGCTAGAATTAGGATGGTTACTGTGGGTTCTAGCAGCTTTATGCACCATGTATCAGCTTACTAAATATGTAATTGGAACCCTCTCCACTCAATTATACAGCATAATTTATTGCAATTAGGCCGCACAGCCCAATCAGTTTATTGAAATCACAAGTCCTATTGTGTCAGATGCAAAGTTGAACACAAGTCTATTTGCATTGAAGAAGATGACGGCTATTAAACATTGTATGGATGGCAGGAGGGTCCCGCTTGCAGAGACGCGTGCAACTCAGCGTACTCATTAATGTACTTATTTATTTATTTGCACGCTGTATGGGAGCAGTTACAGATGACTTTTAGCGTTTAGCTATGCATCAGTCCCATTGACATGGCGATTTACAGCCAATCAGGTTGTTTTATTGCAAATCTCACTTTAACACAACACATATTTCCCAGGGTGAAGAGTCCTGATAAGCACAGATTTACAAGGATTAGCAGAAATAGGATCCTATAATTGTTTTATTGCATTTGGCACCAGGAAGCAAGAGGAACTTTCTAAATAAATATGTCAGATGGGTGTCAGTTTTCTGGGTCAGTACTATGAGAGCCCAAAGCTACTGCATATTTGGTGCAAATATAATGCATTATGCATCTCATTGAAGCACCAATCAACCTGCAAGAAAAATCTGGGGTCTATGTACTAGGCCTTGGAGAGAGAAAAAGTGGATGGAGATAATGTACCAACCAATCAGCTCCTAACTGTCCCTTGACATGCTGTGTTTGAAAAATGACAGTTAGGAGCTGATTGGTTGGTACTTTATATCCGTCCACTTTATCTCTCTTCAAGGCTTAGTACATAGACCCCTATATCTGCAATTAAAAGTAAATGAATAAACATTTCAAAAGGAGTATAAAAAAACAGTAAATATCAGTGCTCAGTTCACATAAAACAACGTTCTTCAAATTATATTGTTTTATTTATTTTTTTAGATTCCTTCTGTATTTCATCAAGGCCATTTTGTCTACAATTGCTATGAGATATGACACCGCTCAGCTCAGCTCTTTACACCAGGCACTATTGTATTCATAGAGCAATTTTGTGTCCAATAACACATATGAAAAACTTTGTCTACATGATGCAAAGGCTTTTGTTTAAAAAAAAAAGTAAAGAAAAGAAAAACATTGAATGAATCAAGAAAGAAAAGTGATAAGTGATAAGTGATGCATTTAGTAAAAGTTGCAAGAAGGCATGTGCAAAATCTAAATTTAATTCACTTTGCTATTTGCTAGTTAAAAGATTTCCCTTAGGGTTTGTTCACACATATGTGTTTGGTAACATTAGTATATCATATTAAACTTATGCGTGCTTTAAACATGCTTTAGTAATGTGTTCTCCACGTGTTTCACTTTTAACAATATGTCATTGGTAGATGGTAGTGTGCATTAAAAGATGAGAAAAAGGTTATTCTACAGTAGATTTTATTGGTATAAGCACATGGAACAGGTTTAAAATGCATCATTGTAAGTAACGCTACCTATTCATCAATTTGTGACATACTGTAAGTCAGAAGTTCCCAAACTTGGTCCACAAGGTACCCTAATAGACCAGGTTGTAAGGATAACCATGCGTGGACACAGGTGACTTAGGCCCTGATTCAGACCCACTCGCGAGCGGCTGTCCGCTAGCAAGTGGGTCGATGTTCTGCACTGAGCATGCGCACGACGGAGGGAGCTCCGTCGTGCGCATGCGCCAGACGCGACGAGCGAAGGACTTTCCTTCGCTCGTTGTGTCTGATCAAAGGGGGCGTGCTGTCGATGTTGATTGACAGCACGCCCCCTTTGGTGGGTGTGCCGGAGGCGTGCCTCCCTGACGGGGGCGTTCCTAAGGGAACGCCTACCGTCAGAAGCCGGCCCACTGACATCACTAGTGATGTCAGTGGAAGTGATTTTGGCTCTGATAGAGCCAAAATCACTCCGGGCCTTGCGGTTGAAAACCTCAACCGCAGGCTCCGGCTCGCAGTTTCGATGGTCGCGATGGTCAAGACCATCGCGGCCATCAAACTGCACGCTCGTATAGGCTGTGGGTGGTGACCCACAGCTATACGAGCGTCCAGGAGGACGCTCCATAGTTATGGAGGCCGGCCCTCATTCAGAGCGTGCGCTCTGCTCAGAGCGTACGGCTCTGAATGAGGGCCTTAATCAGTACCTCAGTTTTTTTATTTAACCATCTGTGCTCAACCATGGATATCCTTAAAACAAGGACCATTGGGGTTTGGGAACATCTGCCCTAAGCGTTCCATTATAAATTGATTAGGACACCATTGCTACCTTCCTAATTCTCCTGTACTGTTATTCCCTATCTTAAAACTGTTGTACCTCTATTAATGCTTGTGTTACGCATTTTACATCTCTGCATGTTATACTTTACCTTGCATTTGTTATTTCCTATTATTGTTGAATTGTACCGATATGTTATTGTTATCTTCTTGACCAGCCAAAATAAGGAATTATATATATAGTGCTAATTAGTTTTTGTGCATTCTTACTTATTTTCCCAGCGCATATATATGAATAAAGCCTTAAAAGGGGATCTCGATATGTATTTCACGGTTGTTTTTTGTTACCTATTGATTAGAATAGGGCGAACAACAAAAATATCAATCTTAGTAACTTTATCACAATAAGAATAAACAATCGTGAAATATATAAACACTCATTTATTTATTAATATGGAGTTGGGCTACCAATTGCCTGTATTCCAGCATGTATCTTTCTTGGAATAGGCTTATAGGGGGTGAGTCAATTGTTTTATCGCGCCCAATCTCCAGTCTGAAGTGACTGGAGATCGGGGTGCGATATTCAATTGTTTTTGGGCGCCCATGTCTTATCGCATATGTCGAGCCCAAATAGACTGGGTTTAAGCTGTGTAAAATTAATAAAACCGTCAAAAGTATGGTTAGGGCAACCAAAAAGCAGTTTGGGCGCCCAAACCACGGACTTATCAAACATTTCTGCTCGTTGCATCAGGAAATCTCAAAATTCAAGAGTCTCCTGAACATTTTGGTGAAAGTAGGCAAGTATACATTTAGGGCCTGATACAGAGATGTACGCAAACCCAATGGTTTCTCTATATCGCCGATATTTTGGGGTCTGCGTATGTGTAGAACAGGTCCTGCGATAATGCTTGCAGATCCCTCAAGCCACAGCATGATTGGCATGCTGCGGCGTTTGGGGGCGGAGCAGGGGCATGTCTGACCTGCATTCCTGGAAACGGGGGCATGTCGCCCCTGTTTTCCTGGAGGGACGAGGCCAAGGTCGGTGGACGCAGGATTCCTGGCCTCACAGGCTGCCAGGAAACTGGCCAGGCTGAGTAAGTCTCAGCTTACGCAGCCTGGCTACAGGATCAACCATCGCAACCGATGGTCGCATACCTCCCAGCATGACCCTCTCCAGGAGGGACACAATGCTCTGGTCCTGGACTTCCCTGGTAATTTATGATTGGTGGCTGCTCCAGAGGTGGGGCTGAAGTACAGTCCAATATTCAAATAGGGGAGTCACACCAACTGCCAGTAAGTCCCAGCCAGTGATGTTTGGCAGTGTGTGAAATGACAGTTGGTGTGGCTCCCCTATTTGAATTTTGAACTGCGCTGCAGCCCCGCCTCTTACCTAGGAAGTCCAGGACCAGAGCATTGTGTCCCTCCTGGAGAGGGTCATGTTGGGAGGTATGTGGTCGCGATGGTTGAGACAGCGCAGTGATTTGAGGCAGTGTCTACGGACGCTGCACTCGAGTCGCAGATGCAGCAAGGAGGTGTCTATTTCCCACAGACACCTCCTGCCGCATTTGAGTTGGACGGTATTACACATACTCTTCTTTTCGGATGTGCAATACCATCCATCTCTGAATCGGGGCTTTGGACGGGACAGTCCCGTTTTTCTGGGACTGTCCTACCTGCAGGCCGCAGTGTCCCGTGGTGAGGGGTGGAAGTTGGGGAGAACAAACACTGCTGCTCTGCAGTGCAGTGCATGCGCACGGCATCTTGACTGTGGATCTCTGGGGGCAGCCCAGAATCTCCTGGTGTGCAGGGCATGCCCCCAGAGCGAAGAAACGAGGGTTTGCAGGCCTACACCATGCCCCCTGCTGTAAACCACACCACCTTGTCATTAAACCACACCCCTTTTTGGGTCGCATGCCCCGAAGGCACACGATTTGTCCCACTTTCACATTCACTAATGTTAGGAGGTACAGTATTCCCTTGGTGAAAGCGAGGTTTAATCCAAATTCAACAGTGTGCTAGTGACTACCATCATTCCTTGCCCTGGTGAAGGTCATGACCGAAACATTGGTGCACATTGGGTCCCACTTTTGTGGATTAAACAGCATTTTGATTGAAGATCTGTGAATTTACATATGCATGACATTTTGGAATAGAGTAATCCAGGGGTTCCCAAACTGTGCGCCGTGGCACCCTGGGGTGCCTTGGGACACTTGCAGGAGTGCCTCAGTTTGGTGGTCCAGCATGGTCATTGTAATGTAAATATATGGACAAACAGAAGTGCAAACCTGTCCACCACCACATAACTGAACCTATGGATGACACATAAGCACAATTTACTTTACTACATTTTTTTCTGAATTTCTAAATAACAAACTTTTGGCTTAGGGGTGCCGTGAAGACAATGCTGATACTCTAGGGCGCCGTGATTCAAAAAAGTTTGTGAACCACTGGTCAGTAATCTCTCCCATTTTTGGCTCATATAGGTTTTTTCTATTGCTTGTTTTTTAATTTGTCCATGAAACCTGTCAGTATAGGAAGTTGATGAAAGATCCGGAGAAGGGGTTTTGTGTATGAAATGGTCCCTGCCTTTGAGACATAAGCATGTCTGTATATGCAGCCTGGTTGCCATGGAGCTGTACTAGGCCTCTGAAGGAAATCACAGGCGGGAATTGTAGGCCTCATGAATGCAGGAGCCTTGGTTTTTACACAATCTGATTTACACATCCATAGCTTACAAATGCTAGAATTTCTTGCTTTACATGCAAAACAGGTCTATGGCAGGGTTATGGAAATGGATTATATGTGGACACTTGCAGGGAAAATGTAATCTATATATTATTTTTTAGAATCTTGTGTGAAATTATATATGATGGAGCAGTTAAATTGATTTCTATATAGAAACACACCAACAGGGTATTTTATGACCTGACACAAAAACAAAAAGCTTTTTAAGCCCCTTTTATGATGTTTTAGGCTTATTTTTGCAACACTGTGTCTGCGTTGCCACGAGTGTGCGAGCTCAACAGCATTTGCAAGTCAAAATAGGCAGTTTGGGGGATTTACTTATGCATAATGATCTGTTCAGCTAGTACAGGATAACTAAATTAGAGAAAGGTCTCTACGTGCACCTCCTACTTTAATGAACTCCAGGCAAAGCACAGATGATTAATAGGAAGGTGCAGTCTGGTGCAATGCTCTCATAAGAGCGGAGATGGAGCAATCTAATTCATTTAGCTAGTTCTTGTTAAACCTTTTTCCATTGAAAAACAGACAAATGTAATGTTTGTTGGAACTGAAGGAGAGTTGGAAAACTTGTTATACCACTTTCAGACAGAAAATGTAAAAAAACCCAGCTTTTACCCAGCATTTTGCGTGCCAGGATTTTTGCCTTTTTCTGTCTGATACCCCTTTCACACAGGAAAATTTAAATCCCAGGTAATTCCCTTTTTACCTGGTAATTTACTAAACAAGGGGTCATCTTGGGACTTAGGACCTCATTCAGAGTCGGTCGCGAGCGCCGATGCGCTCGTCACCGACTTGATGGTTTGGCCTGCGCACGCGCAGCGGCCACACTGCGCGTGCGCAAGCCCCGGAGTGACAGGGAAACTCTGTCGCTCCGGAGCTCATTACCAAAAGGGCGGCTGTCGATGTTGATCATCAGTGATGTCAGTGGGGAGCTTCCTGCTCCATCAGAGCAAAAAGCTCCCTGGGGCTTACAAGTGCCCAGACCCAACCTTAGGGTCTGGTCGTAAGCCCGATGGTCGCAATGGTGATCACCATCGCGACCATCAACCTGGTCATTCGTTAAGCTACGGTAACCCACAGCTTAATGATCGACAAGGAGGTGGCCGTTCAGGATGCAAGCGGCCGCCCTAATTCAGGGCGACCGCTTGCAACTAACGACCGCCTCTGAATGAGGTCCTTAATTCCCAGGTCTACAACCCTGCGAAAAACCAGGGTCGGAGAACTGGGAATTTAGTCCCGGGATGACCCTTTCACACAGGGAAAAATCCCGAGTTGTTTAGCAAATTACCGGGATTTTAATTTTCAGTGTGAAGGGTATTATTTATATTTGTTCTTTGCCAACCACTCATAAATGACCCCAGCATTCGTATTATATTTATTAATCCCCATGATTTATAATTCAGGAAATTGTACACATCTGATTGTAGGGGAAACACAGAATTGATGTCTACATTAGTTTAGTTCAGATTTTCTGTTTCAGGTCCCCCCTTCCCTTCGTATCCTGGATACGTGCATACATGACCCCTATAAAGCTGTTTCCCTTTCCTCGCAGCATGACACAACATGCTTCAGACAGCAGTACATAGGGTCAGATGTACTTAGCTCTGAAAAGTGATAAACTGGAGAGTGATAAACCACCAGCCAATCAGCTCCCAACTGTCATTTTTCAAACGCAACCTGTAACATGACAGTTGGGAGCTGAGTGGCTGGCGGTTTATCACTCTACAGTTTATCACTTTTTAGAGCTTAGTTCATCCCTCCCATAGTCTCATCTAAAATAATTAGGGGTCTACTAAGCAGTGTTAGGAGACAGAGTGAAAAGTGATGAGAACGTGATAAAGTGCCAGCCAATCAGCTCCCAAATGTCATTTTTCAAACACAGCCTGTGACATGGCAGTTGGTAGTTGATTGGCTGGTACCTTATCACTTTCTTATCACTTTTCACTCTGTCTCCTAACACTGCTTAGTAAATAGACCCCATAGTGTAGAGGTAAGCAGATGCAAACACTGCATACTGTACAACTTCTGCAATGATTAAAAAGCAAAAAGTTA
Source organism: Taudactylus pleione (assembly GCA_031769625.1). Taxonomy (NCBI): domain Eukaryota; kingdom Metazoa; phylum Chordata; class Amphibia; order Anura; family Myobatrachidae; genus Taudactylus; species Taudactylus pleione. The sequence continues at coordinate 5,169,317 of JAUIMM010001135.1, forward strand.
CCAATATTAAAAATGATAGGGCAAAATAAAGCTGACATTTTCTATCATGCACAGACATAAGTCTGCCAGTATGATTTTGGACTGTTTGAGGAAATGGGAGCATATGGCGGAGACTTGCACAGCTCCACACAGATAGCACCTTGGGTTGAAATAGAATCTATGAAGTAACAATGCTAACCTTGTGTTACCATGCCATTTGGAAATTGGGAAACTACTGTGTGACGTAAGATAAAACGTTATTGTAGTTTTGCAGTTTCCCAAACTCCGCCATTTCAGTCCATGTTTTGAGGATATCCATGCTTGAGTCCAGATGGTTAATTCAAAGCGCCTGAGGTACTAATTTAGTCACCTGTGCTCAAGCATGATATCCTTAAAACCTGGACTGTAAAAGGTGGAGTTTGGGAACCTCTGCATTACAATATTAAACTTCCTCTAAGTACATTTGTTTTGATTGTGTACATTACAACACAGTAGCTAAGTGTAATCTGTCAGTTTCAGTTCTACTAGAACAAAATTCATGTAAATGGTATTTTTGGGGCGGTCAGCCTCTTCCCTGCATGAAAATGCAGACAACAGCACCTCATCTCTTCCTCATCTCACCCAATCCACGGCTGCCGTAAGCAGAAGCGGCTTAAGAGAGGATGGGCCCATGTGCAGTCTCCGTGCGGACCTCCTCCTCTCTCGGGGCGGCGCATGTGAGTAGACTATGGCACTGTGACAGAGTCTACTACGCATGCATAGGGCTTCGGGTACATGGTGCCCGCGCCAAGTTCACAGTGACTTCTCTACTGCACATGCTCAAATCTCTCTGTGAAAATGGCTGCTACACCATTTTCCCGGTGATTTGTGCAGCACTGGCACAGGACTCTGGAGAGGTCAGTATAATATATGGGTGCTGGGCATGCGTTGTGAGCCCTCTGGACCCAGCGGCCCGCCACTGAAAGTAAGTACAGCAATGACTGCAGTCACTCCACAAGCTGACTTGCAGCTAATTGAATTGACCACTTAGAATCCAGTTCAAACTCCTCAGCCCTGCATATAAAGCCCTTAATCACTCCTCCAGCCTCATTTCTGTTCATTCACACCCACTTTCTATTGATGGCCATCTCACTGCCACCCAGATTACTTCCTCTCATGTCAGGCTCCAAGTATCCCAGTCTGTCCGTTCCCCTTCTCTGGCACTCACTCCCTTGCCAAGTTAGGCTTTCATCCTGTCTGGTTTCAAAACATGCACGCAAAGCACACCATTTCCCTAAAACCTATCAACCCTCCTACTAAGTCCCCATTGCCCTTGGCTTGAAGTTCCCAGTGCACCCTCTTTACTGTTCACCACTCCCCTTGGTATATAAGTTCACACAGGCTCTTTCCTCTTCTTCTCTACATAGCACTATCCTTGCCACCTGTGTTCTTTCACTTTTGTCTTCAAGGAGGTGATGAACCATTGTTCTCAATACAATTATGATCACATCTGCAGATCACCGTTGACAAGGCACCGTCAAGACCCCCGCCAGTATGTATCATTAACAACTTGATGGGACAGTTTCTCTGATAACAAGCTGTCCCACCAAAGTATTTACTTCCGGGATTCCGACCCGGCATATGTAATGCTCATACGTGGCCAGTTTGCAGTCCCCCACAGAAACCTATGTGGACTGATCCGCGGAAGTAAAATAGAGGCAAAGTTTCTCCAGTATCTGCTGCGGATCCGTTATTACATACTGGTGTTCCTTAATTGGTGCAGAGACCCTCAGAGAACGGCAGTTTTCAAGGGATTTACCACAACTCTCCTTTGATACATCTCACCCCCAAGTCCGTTCAGTGACTGATACCGTATGCTCACCCTTGGCTTGTGTACAGGTTCTTTGAGTACCAAATTTCCTCCCCTCTTAACAACACCACCATTTGCACAACAAGATAGTGAGTGGCCCTACCCTTGCCCAGTGTCCTCATTCTACCTAGTCATTTTATTGTTGTTCTTAGTTATGTCAATTTACATTGTTTTGTACTTATATGTCAAGTTACACTGTTACTATGTATTTTCATTGGAGAAACCCTGTTTTGCTATAATAATCATGATATATGTCAAACAATTATACCTTGAATGATGTCACTGTACTCTTCATAACACCATTTGGTCCTTCATTATTTGTAATCAACTTTAGTCATAGGTAGAAACTTCAAACCCATAGAGTTTGGTTTTGTATTATCAGTCAGGGGGTAAGTGGGTTCTGTTAATACCTGCCTCTGATATGTCAGTGTAGTACGCTGCCGAAATATTCAGGTGAGATGTTCCCATGTATACTGAACCCAAGCTAATATTGTTATAAGTCTGGGTTAATACCCCCAAAGAGTCCTATTGTAGAGTGTAAGGTCTCTTCCATGCTGCATACAGTAGTATGAACAGCTGATAGCAGTAAGACCCACTTATCTCCTCTGTTTGTAAGACCCGGTCACGGGCAAGTTTCCTGATAGAATAGGAAAAACACTGTTGTTTCCGCTTTGGAGATAATACTTTCCACACAACAGCTTCCACTGTGAGCTCCAGCAACACTAAAGGGCTAAGCTAGAATGAGAACGGGGTAATGTTTACATTGCAAGTTGTTGCAACAGCAGGTATAGGAAGTTGTGGTCAAAGAGAGCAACCTCCTTCAAGCTGAGACTAAAAGGATGAGAGTCTGTCCTTAAATTGGATAGTGCCCGGTATATAAATCACATATTGACTGTGTTTGTTCTTTGTGCTGGATGCAAATTTTAAAGCAGCATCCAAATTGAATTTTTTTATATATGAATGGTGGAGCTAAAAAAACCATTGCTCAGCATTACACTGACGCTCGTGCCTAAAGGTGCGTACACACGCAGCGATTTTTTTGGACTACTGAACGATAACGATATCGTTCAGTCGTCCAAAAAATCATCCAGTTTCTGCCCCAAAACGATGAACGATAACTACCAATGCGCACACACGTTTGTAGTTGGTAGTTATTGTTCATCGCCCGAACCTCCCGTCCAACCTGACGATAATGTCAGGTTGTACATGTTCGGGGATGAGGGAGGGTGGCCGGCATTGAACAAAATCGTTCTTGAGTTCGTTCAGTGTTTCTGCTCAGTGTCATTAATGACACTGAGCACACCCCTGCCGGGGACACACGGGACGATTTCGTTCATGGAGCATCGTCCCGTGTGTATGCACCATAACAGTGTTCATGATTAGAAATTTGGTACAAATGACTCCATTCACAAAACCGCCCAAAAAACACTTTGATTCAGTGCTCCCCTGATGCCCCTTTCGTAATAGAGACAGTTATGCAGCTATTCCCGGTATTCTGAGTTCTCTTCGTAACAGTGTCAAAAAGTACTTTCTCAGAGTTGTAGCCACATCTCACATATTTAGGCCCCACACCGTATAATGCATATGCATGGTTATAATGGAGGGTGGGCTAGTAATGTACAGTTACACACTGCTGACTGGCCTGCTCTCTCTGCATGCTAATACCCCTTTTCCACCTAAATTCCGGGTCTGACCCAGAGTTGGAACAAAGTTCCTATCCGGATCAGACCCGGAATTTTGCCGGTGCCGACTCGGGATATTCCCGAGTCAGCGCCGCTCACACCGCAGACCCGGCTTTTGCGGAGTGAAAGTGGTCGCTTGGAGATGACGTCATCTCCAAGCGCCACTGAAGCCGTACCAATCGGCCGGCTAGCAGCGCACTCCAGGTCATCGTGACCCGGAGTGCGCTGTTCTCACAGCAGGGTTTCACGGGCTATGCCCGTGTTAAACCCTGCTAGTTACCTGGGTTGGATTGCCATATCACTTGACCTGGCGATCCAACTCTCTCCCCTTTTACACCAGGGAGCTGCCCGAGTTAACCCTTCAAAATCCCGGGTTTTAGCTCCGATGTAAAAGGGGTATAACTAAGCCCAATCCATGGACAGGCCATGTCCCTCAGGCCGTGTGCTATATGGTGGGTCCCTACTTTCCCTCTCCCTACATTATGTATTCTAGCTGCTCCAAAATGATTCAATGATCTTATTGCAAAACTCTAAGCTGAATTATATGAGGGCAGTTTTTTTTATCTAAAAGGGTCAATGAATTAATTCAGCTAATGTAATTAAAATAGGAGGAAAAGTGAAAAGTTCAGAAGCAGGGCCATTTGTACCGTGTGGAATGAGTCATGGGTGGTGAATTATATGGTAGGATCATTAACTAATATAAATGTGCTGTGACCCATAGTAACTTAATAACTTATAATAAGATATTTGCTGTAATTGTCTAACTTGGTCTTGGCTGATCAAAGCTAATTGCTGATTGGTCGCTGTGGTAACTGAACATTTGCACTGCTTTGTTTCACCTTGGATGCTCTGAGCTTGTTGAGAACTAGACACGCCATAGAACAGTATGTTAAAATAATTATACCATTCCTTTGGCATAGATCTAAATCTAAAACATGTCTCTTGTGTGAAGGAGCCAGATCTTTTCCAAACATGAGAGAACTCTCTTTCTGCTGATACATAGATACTACTTTGTGTGGTCTCCTTGAGAAAAAAACTTCCCACTTTTGTAATTATATCCAAATGTGATTCCCACATCAGTGTAGTAAGGGAACATCTGTCAGTTTAATCAGATACATACAATATCACCTGCAAATGAATCTGCATGGAGAGAACTTTAACCTCTTCTAGGGTGGTTTAACCCTTTCGCTGCTGAAGGTTGTTCTCACCATTGTGCTGAGGTCATTTTTTACCATTTGTGCTAGTCACATTCTTATCAATGCTTTTTATATATGAGGTACCCACACAAATCATACCTTGGTCTTTTTTTCACAAATTTTTGTCCTCCGGACCCCAAACAGTTGCATGTTTTCAAGATCTCCTCACAGAATAACAAGTGAAATAATTAGCTCCACCTGTGGATATTTTAAAATGTGTCAGTGAGTAATGAATACACCTGTGCACCTGCTTGGTGACCTAGAAAACGTGACGTGTGGGGTCCTGAGGACCGAGTTTGAGGACCACTGCACTAGTTTTTTTAATCATTCTATCATGTCAAAACTAATCTAACCCAAATGGACAAAATAATGTATTTTATTGAAATTTCAAGAAAGGGAAACAAAAACAAATGAGATTTTTGTTTTTGTTTTCATTTTATAAACTCCACAAATAAATACTTTGTGGTAATATTTCACCAATAATCCACCTTTCCAAAAATAGGATTCTACGTGTGGTTCTGCCAAAAAAAATCTGCACTTGACATGAAAATACATTTATTTTAAATTTTCACTGTCTTGATTTATAAACGCTTACTATGCATATAAAGAAAATGGTTACTCAACAAGGCCTAACTAGACAATATTTGACACAAGATGGGGGAGATAAGAGCTTCAGATCCCCTCATCTTTGGAAAATTAGATTCTTTGTGTACTGTGTTCGTTATTGACTGGTGATCTCAGACAGGGTGCCCCCATGTGTGTGTGTGGGCCAGTACGGGGGAGATGGGGCACAATGTGCCATTCCCCCACCTATGGATAGCGCTTTTTTTCTGTAGCGCTGGGTGATATTGTCAGACCAAAGCTGCTACATAGTTTAAAAGAAAGGACTCCTCTCTCATATGTTGGTAACCAGTAGCGGCTCCAGGCACGGGCAAGCCGGTCCGTCGCCCGGAGCGCCACTGTATTCGGAGGGCGCAAGAAATGCCCACCTGCCCTCCCGGCGGTAGAGGTAATATGTAAGCTCAGGGGGAGGGAGCGGAGGAGGGAAGGGGCGGCAACTCAATACAGCGCTGGGCGCAGCAAAGCCTAGCGCCGGCCCTGCTGGTAACCCCACATTTACAGCAGGGCCCCTCACTAATATACGGAAATTTCTCTTTTCTGAAGCCAGGGTAATACTGTCTGGTCATTACAGGTAACAATAGCTACTAGAGGCCCACATAATTTGAAAACTGGTCTTGTCATCCACAGTTTTAGTATACTTGTGGATGACTAGATTGTAAGCTCCTAGGAGCACTGTCCTCCTCCATACTGTTCTCACAGCCCTATTCTCTAGCATTTCAATGACAGCCTTCACCTTCCCAGCTGTATTATGTTGTGTACTGAGAATAGTGGTGCTAATTGTTACTTTTGGTCTGTTTATGTTTTGGTTACTGTATTGTAATGTAATGTTCTGTGTACCCTACTACTGACATATGTACGGCACTGTGGACCACTTGTGACGTCTTATAAATGAAATGTAATAGTAATGATAATAATAATAATAGTGGGACTCGTCATCTGCAGTGAACAGTTTAAAGAGCAAGTAACATTAATTTTTGGTATTAATGTAAATTAATATATATGTATCTCTGAGTTTAACAATATTTGTATTACAGGTATTACTTACGTTAAATGTTCAGCATGCTTTCTGTTCTATCCCTCAGGAAAGCAGTCAATGCATAGGAGGGTGGTGCTTCTCTATATTACAGCAGTGCAAAGCCAGAGTTTGTCTGATTGGCAAGAAAATCTGTGCTGGAAGCATAGATTAATTATTGTAGTCATTATGTCTATGCATTACAAGTATAAAATTGGAAAAAAAGACTGATGTCACCAACGCTGATCCCAAATGTGAAAGATGCTTAAAATCACCACTTGCAGATAAAACCCTTTACCACAGTGGCTGTCCCGGTACTTAACAAATATAAATATGGAGATAATTGCAAAGCGAAAAGCGGCAATATTTTTGTGCTGCTTTTCATTTTGTTTTTTAAATAGATCCCTTAGTCCCTCCATGTTTTCAAAAAGGAGGCACTCCCATACCTATGTGTATTTCCCAGCATTTCAGATCTATTGGTGAATACACACGGGACGACCCTCATCGATAACAATATCGATGAACAATCTCCCAGGTGTGCTGGATGATCGATATTGATCATCCAGCACACCACTATCGACGGCCAGCGAGTCCCTATAGTAACCTGGTTGGTATCGACCAGGTTGGCCTGCATGCACGGTCGATGGACGATATCTTTATCGTCCATACGCAGGTCAATGGTGGGTTGGAGACACGATATGAATGATAACGATATGATCGATATCGTTATCATTCATATCGTGCATTTTAATCGTACCATGTGTACATACTTAAGAATTAGGACAGGGTACATGATCTTGTCACCACAGGGAGCTTAGCTAAGCATTGTGAAGCGCAAGGCTCTCCTTATCCATCCCCTTCAAACACCCATTTATTGCAGCACACGTTTTGCTATGCAGATCAGCAATGTCCATGGCGTACCTAATAATGTTCCCACCATGGGACAGACGGTGAGATGGCTGAACAATCCCACTTAAATCAGGACAGTTGACAGTTGACCCTTGCACACCACCATTTTACCCCTTGGCAAAATGGATGCTTGTTAAATATAGGAGTGCAGTACACCTTTTTTTTGACCTATTACCATTATTTCAGGGGGCCTGGACGGGTAAATTGAAATGTACCCACTGTCTAGGTTAAACATTGGTTCAGCCCACAAAATGGCACCCTCCACTGTGAATAGACAAAACAGGGCAGATGTTTTGGTGGGTAAGGGTTTTTTTTCTAGATAGACAAGGCATTTTTTGGGAGTGTCTAGGCTTGGGCGATCTGGACATGGCTTAAATGATCTTAATTTTCCAATCACTAATGTTGACAGTTTTGAAGTGAAAGTAAAGTTAAGGGGCAAACACACTAGATGATGTGCTGAAAGATATTGGTGAAAGATATTGGGTGTACACACTGAACGATATAGCTAACGATATCGTTCAGTGACGTCAGCGCCCAGTGCAGCACTGCCGACCCCTCTCACTGACTCTCCGCCCCCCCGAGCGCTCACCCTACCTTCCGACGGCAGGAGGGAGGGCGGGATCTTCCGCCGATATTCAATGTCCGGCGCGCACCACAGCGGGAGGTCTCTATCTGCAGACCTCCGGCACAGAAAAGTGTGTGCCCGGTGCCGCTGGAGGATGGCGCCAGGTGCACATGACCCCTCAGCCCCCCCCTAGTTGCGGCCCTGGTGACGTCATCCTGCCACATCCCTGAACAAGCACTTTCTGACGAAATCGTCAGATTGGCCTGCATATATGCACGACAGCAAACATCGTTAATGACCCGCGGGAGCACGCATCATTGGTTGTTTGGTGCATACACACTGGACAATATGAACGAAATATCGTTGTTCGATATCGTTATCGATCATATCATTCACTTTTATCGTTTATTATGTATGCCCCGTTAAACTTATCATTTTTGCCAAGTTAGCAGCAAAGCTAGGCTGACTCGTGCACATGGATCTCACTGGCTGAGGATTGTGAGCTGGCAGATACACAGACACAGTGGTTTGTTATTAGCCTGATATTTTTCTTGACACTACACTAATCTTATCCTCCCCCTAAGGCTTTCATAGTGACCGATTTGCAAACGTGTCCAACGCAAGCATTGATGTGAAAAGCGCTGGCTCTATTCTTCTATCTTCACTTCCTTCGCAGCAAGAGAATAAGGGTCAGAGCTGTGAATGTCTTGGGGAGATCTCATGTCAGCAGGACACCTAGGTCTCATGCCGTGCGTCTTTGGTTGGTCACTTTCTAGTACACTTCCAGAGTTGTCTATTGTTTGTACCGTATGCAGCAGGGAACGTCACCACTTATCCGGACTGCTGGGGCTAGTGGTGCACCTTCCTCCAACATTGAAACTAAAGACTATTTTGAACAAATATCTCTTTATGGGAACGGTCCTTCCACAGACATCATTTTTATTTTTTTTGTTATGTTATAGTGTTTTAGTGTACCATTATTTTATTACTACTATTATTTTTCATATTTTTTTATATCTAATATGCTTTTATTACAACAAAACATTATGGATTATCCTCCATAGCATTTGTATACTTACAAGGCTGTATTTACCATTCCTGTTTGCAGTACCTGTTGTCCTATTTGAATGTCAATGTATTCACTGAGAAACAATTTCCCTGGGACACAATTTCCTCCTGGGTCGGATACTTATTTTGATCAACTGTTTTTTTGTTTTTTTTATTACAAGGGTCATTTATTCCAAAAAAAGATCTGTGTGCTGCAGACCCCCTCCCCTTTTCCTTTCCCCACTTTGGTCACATTATCCACTTGTGAACATGGATTCTTTCCTGCCCTTATGTACTTAAATCCAGAGAGGTTACTTATGAGTCACCAGTTCTGAGAATGGGTTCTGTAAGAGTTCTGTAAGTGCTGACGAGACAATTAGAAAGCTGCAGTAATATTGAAGCACACTATGGGTGCTTGCATAACGAGTTTGCGAATAGTCATCCCTGATACAGGTAACGTGGCAATTTCAAATAATCAGAAATCATTTTGAGAAGGGGTCACCCAAAAGTGGACAAACCCTTTATTTAAAAAGGGGGAAGTGGATCAAATTTGGCCGCTCGGAGGAGCATTCAGTTTTATCCTGGCCAGTACACCATATAGTTTCTCGGCAGATATTGTGAAATTGTCCTAATATTGGATGGACATGTCCATGAAGTCTGACAACTGAATGAAGGTGCCCATCCACTAGCAGATTACACTCACTAGCAATCGCTCAGTAATCGTCCACAACTCGTGCATCCAAATGTCGGAAACGACCAGCGATGCGCGCTCCAGCTGGTCGTTTCAGACATCAATCATCGTTCGAACATGCAGGTCAGTCTGCCGATAACGACAGATTGGCCATGTTCGGGAATGATTGATGTGCCTACACTAAACGATCAATCGTTCAGTGTAGGCACTGCACCCCCTAGGGGAACGACGGTACGATTCCGATGTCATAATCGTACCGTATTTCCCTGATCTACTAGTGGATGGGCACCTTTAAGGTGCGTAAGCACTGGGTGATATTACTGAGCGATTGCACGATTACGACATTATCGTGCACGAAAATGTAGGAAACAACCAGCGATGAGTGCGCCCGCTGGTCGTTTCCGACATTGTCCATCACCTGTACATGCAGGGCAATCTGCCGATAACGACAGATTGCCCATGTTCAGGAATGATGGAGTGTGCCTGCACTGAACGACCAATCATTCAGTGTAGGCACTGCAGGGGATCAGGAACGATGGTACGATTACAATGTCGTAATCGTACTGTCTTTCCTGATCGCACAGTGTGTACGTACCTTTAGACTATATTGTTACCAGGTATGTTGGAAAATGCGGTTGAAAGATATTCGCTCTGTGGGCCTGATTCAGAGCTGCTCGTAAGCGGCCGCTCGTTCCGAGTGATGTTTGCACAACTGCGCATGCGTATGGATCGTAATACGCATGCGCGAACCAGTCAGTGCGGCCGAAAATCGTTTGTTCGCTAAATAGCGAATGCCTGCCATTTTGAGTGACAGGAGGAGGAGGAGGAGGTATGTGGGTGGTAACAGGGGAAGGTGCTTGAAAACGGGGAGTGGAGATCCGAACGCAGGCGTGCTTAAACGGGCGTTTTATGGGTGTGCATAATTAATACAGCAGCGTCATTGACCGCGTCACTGGGTTATTTTATAGTCAGAACTGCTCTAAACCAACCACAAGAATAGCGAGCAGTTCATACGCTGGTCTATGTACTCGATTAATCTAATAAATAGCGGACATGACGTAGGATGCGAGCGGCCAGGGGGCGTAGTTTTCAAAAAAACGACCGCAAGTTTGGTTCGCTCGTTCAGACCCAGAGACGTGAACAGACCGCAAAGAGCGAACGGTTCATTTGAATAGCCACCCCTTTCTTCTGAACGAGCGAGCGCAAATAGCGTCCGGCTCTGAATGAGGTCCTGTGTGCGCAGAGCACTTCTGTGTATTGGGCCTGCCACCACTACGCTGCGCCCCCAGCATATGTGACATTATGGTGTCACAGAATACGGGGCAGTAAGCAGTATATGAGTGTGTCCTCAGGACGAGTTGGGCACCACTCTGGGCTGCAGTATGTCCTTCCAGGCGCTCTGCAAGCCGGAGACCGATGCCATCGGGACAGTACCAATGGCGTCCCATCGGCCTTGCTCTCTGGATGGCAGCACTAATTGCACGCTCCTTGTAACAGACCTGCTGCTGGAAATTAGCTTGGCTCATAGGTGTGGCAGGAGCAGCCTGGTCGTAGCCAGCTTAATACTATGAGATTTTATCCATTTGCGCAAAGCAGGTTATATGTCAGCTGTCACTATGTTACTAAATAAAATATACAGAGAAATGGAGCCCTTTATGAGAATAATAAACATTGGTAATGTTATATACTAAAATAAAGTGCTTTAAATATATGGGAACACTGCACTCACTGCAAGCATTAGTAAGGAGTAATACAGCATTAAGGCTGTAAGCATATAATTAACTCTTTATATTCAGCCATAGCAACATTTTAAAAATCATGTAGACAACCTGTTGCTTGCCAGAGGCTGTGGGTCTCAGAATGACTGATCACCCAGTGATAGGTACAACAACAGACCTGTAAGGGTGGGTACACACCTGCACATATCGGCTCGATTTGACCGATTTAGCCAAATTGGAACGACAAATCGGCCATATCGTGCAGTGTGTATGTCCGATTTGTGCGCTCCCGCGGACGCACGCGTTATCGTGTGATTGGCTGTGCAGCACAGCCAATCACACGATATCGCATGCGGCGCCATACATATTAATGAAGGACGTAAAAAGTAATCGTTCCATAGTTCATTAAATCGTGCAGTGTGTACCGGCAATCATGCGATGTCCAGGGTGAAGGCAAATCGCCCTGAACATTGGCATGATTGCCGGTCGTTTAGGTGTGTACCCACCCTAAGTTTGTGAGCAGGGCCCCTGCTTTCTTACCTATATCTCTTTTTTGCCACTATGGGGCCGATTCAATTCAGCGTGCTGTTGATATCGCCGGGAGGGAGCTCCTGGAGCTATTCATTGTGCTGTTAGGTCAACTAAATGATTTCTTCTCGCACACTCCTGAGGGAGGAGAAATCCAACTAAAGTACTGGCCGCGAGGCTGTCTTCCGGCTTAGCGCGGCGCTAACAGCCTTGCGGCCGCCACTTTAGTCAGAAAATGACGATTCTCATGACTAAACACCCAGGTTAAGCCGCGAGTACTGGCATTCTCCGACTATTTTTTGGGAGAAAATAACTACTCCCAGCAAATTTGGGATACTTGAAAAGATATACAATCGGGAAACCGGCTGCCTTAACACCGGCAGCCGGCTTCCTGACTGTCATATCTCGGCGAGGGTGAAATGCCGGGTGTCTAGATGTAGACGCCTGACACTTCCCCGACGCCGGGAATTAGGCGCCCGGCATCCTGATCGAAGGGATGCCGGGCGCCGCGAGCGGACAGCCGCGGAGGGGGAGGGTTAGGTTTAGGGCACCTGGGGGGGACTTAGGGTTAGGCACCTCCCCGGGAGGGTTAGGGTTAGGCTAGGGGGAGGGAGGGGTAGGGTTAGGCACCCACGGGGGGACAGGGTTAGGCACCCCCCCGGGGGACTTAGGTTTAGGCATCGGGGAAGGGGGGGGGGTTAGGGTTAGGCACTTAGAGGGGGGATTAGGGTTAGGCACTTGGGGGGGAGGTTAGGGTTAGGCACCCCTAAGGAAGGTTAGAGTTAGGGGGCTAGGTTAGGTTAGTATATACTTAACTTAGGGACAATCGGGATTTCCAGCGCTGTCGGGCTTCATACCGATTCCCTTGAAACTTTTTTGACACAGTGTATCTTTGGGGGACTGTCCCATGGGTGCAGTGGGGTTTCCCAAAGTTTGCACCCCAAAACCGCAATTCTGCATTTTTTTCCGCCTGCTATTCATAGGCGAAACTTTTCCGCCTATTACATTGCATTGACTTTTCATGTATGCGAAAAGTCTTTGGAATTGAATACGGCGGAAACGTTCTGCCTGGCGAAATGCCATCATCCGTGATACTTTTTTGCGGATTCTGACTTTTCGCGTCTAATTGAATAGGCCCTTAACTTGCAAGTGTTGGACCAAACAGTGCGATGAATTGAATAGCTCCGGGACCAACTTCCTGCCGCTGTTCATCTCCCGCTGAATTGAATTGCCCCCTATTTGTTTCCATTTGTAAAGCACACCAGTATATGCTGGCACTTATAAATAAAGGCTAATAAATAAATGTAAGGCTTGCTACTACTACTTTGTGAGCCACACGTTCTCTACATCTGCCTAATGGGCTCCATACATCGATCTGGGTCACAGCAATGCCAATCCACTGGTCGGAAATGGCGATCGGCGATTATCGATGACATCCGATATGCCTGTGAATCGGCGTAATCCTTCATGTTATAAATCCCCAATTTGCTGATCCCTTTCATATTTTGGTCGGGATTAGCAAATCAGGGAAATTGAACATTTTGGAATTCACTGCGTTTGAGGATTGCGGAATTGGCCCAATACATTGCAGATGGAGGAGGGCCTTTAGGCATTTCAGATTTTAAAGGGAGGCTCTAATCTCATTGAATAAGTAATTTGCTGATTATAATAAATCACTTTACTAATTTAGTGCAAACTGGAACCTTTTCCATGATCCCTTTTTGTCCCGATTAGAAAATATCCCATTTGTAGCCATAGTGGTGGTTGCCTCCCTTATCCTTGAGGATATACAAAGGCTTTCTCAGTGAGAATGACATGCAGGGGGCAGGACAGCTGCTGAAGCATAAAGCAAGGCTTAATTGGTGGTTGAGAATGACAACAAGTCAGTGGACATGAAATATCCTGATGGGGATGCAGTGAGCTATTACCAAGTACAGGCAAACATTATGGTGCATATTTACTGTAGATGATATATAATGTGTCCAAATCATGTGGACATCCCTCCTGAAATGCACGTACCTGTGTCCTAGCAGGGATTGCTCCACATTGTCATGTTTAATCATGCAGAGTGGTCTTCACATAAATGGAAGCTTGTGGGGGGAGGGTGCTGACAAGTCTGGAAACACAGGTAAAAGCAAAGCCATCTTCACATTTAGTGGGGCAGAAAGTAATCGCAAAAGTGCCAGGATGTTGTCTGATGGGTTTTTTCTGCTCTACTAAATGTGTGTGTTAGTATTTAACCCCTTGAACAGTTTAGTTTTCTTGGTGACTCTTTTCCACTGACTTTGCTTTGTATGGCTAGAAGTGTTTTTTATTTTCTGTGGTTGTCATGTTTATTTTTATTATACTCCCTACTAACCCCGGGGGGGTTAGGCCCTTATGGTGGGTACACACTGGACAATATTACTGAGCGACTGCACGATTACGACATCGTAATCGTGCAATCGCTCAGTAATCGTGCACAAATCGCACACTTTTATGTTGGAAACGACCAGCGATGCGCACTCCCGTTGGTCTTTTCCGACATTGTCCATCGCCTGAACATGCAGCACAATCTGACGATAACGACAGATTAGCATGTTCAGGAATGATGGACAGTGTCTGCACTGAACGACTGATTGTTCAGTGCAGACACTACAGGGGATCAAGAACGACGGTACGATTACGATGTCGTAATCGTACTGTCTTTCCTGATCGCCTAGTGTGTACGCACCTTTAGAGGGGGAGGGTTGGGTTCAGGCACTAGTGGGGGGAAGATTAGGGTTAAGCACTAAGAGGGGGAGGGTTGGATTCAGGCACTAGTGGGGGGAAGATTAAGGTTAGGCACTAAGAGGGGGAGGGTTGGGTACAGGCACTAGTGGGGGGAAGGTTAGGGTTAAGCACTAAGAGGGGGAGGGTTGGATTCAGGCACTAGTGGGGGGAAGATTAAGGTTAGGCACTAAGAGGAGGAGGGTTGGGTTCAGGCACTAGTGGGGGGAAGGTTAGGGTTAAGCAGTAAGAGGGGGAGGGTTGGATTCAGGCACTAGTGGGGGGAAGATTAAGGTTAGGCACTAAGAGGGGGAGGGTTGGGTACAGGCACTAGTGGGGGGAAGGTTAGGGTTAAGCACTAAGAGGGGGAGGGTTGGATTCAGGCACTAGTGGGGGGAAGATTAAGGTTAGGCACTAAGAGGAGGAGGGTTGGGTTCAGGCACTAGTGGGGGGAAGGTTAGGGTTAAGCAGTAAGAGGGGGAGGGTTGGGTTCAGGCACTAGTTGGGGGAAGGTTAGGGTTAGGTACTAAGAGGGGGAGGGTTGGGTTCAGGCACTAGTGGGGGGAAGGTTAGGGTTAGGCACTAAGAGGGGGAGGGTTGGGTTCAGGGACTAGTGGGAGAAAGGTTAGGGTTAGGCACTAAGAGGGGGAGGGTTGGGTTCAGGCACTAGTGGGGGGGAAGATTAGGGTTAAGCACTAAGAGGGGGAGTGTTGGGTTCAGGCACTAGTGGGGGGAAGGTCAGGGTTAGACACCAGGAAGGGAGGGTTAGCATACCAACCAACAACTGTCGATATGTTAACCCTGTCAGGATCCTGGGGTCGCGATTCTGACCGCCGGGATCTTGACTGCCAGCAAGCCATACCCAACCCGAGAGAAGAGGGCCCTGCTCTAATAAAAGCTAATTGCTGTTTTCTTGTTGTGTTAATATTATGTTTTATTTTTAAGGAGCCACAAAGTTACCACCACACTGCACATGCAATATACTTAGTAACAGTGGAACTTGACATATAAAGTACAAAACTGTACAATTTGATATCTCTAGGAACAACATAAAATGTCAGACTAGGTAGGACAGAGACATGAGAGTGTAGGGTTATCACTATCTTGTAACGCAAACGGTGGTAAGTCCCAGGGAGGGGAGTATCTATTTATTTATAATTATTTCTGTAAGAGTCCATTCGATAAATCATATGGGAAAGCTTAAAAAAATGACACCACACCTGTAAGGTGTTTATATTTTTATTATTTGAATAAAATAGGAAATACATTTTGCCAACATTTATAAGCATTTATATAGGCACACCATTAAGGTGCATATCCACTAGGCGACAGAGGAACGACAGTACGATGACAACATTGTACATACGATTAGTACATACGATTAGTACAGTCGTTCCTCTTCCCCTGCAGTGCCTACACTGAACGATATGTCATTCAGTGCAGACACCCTCCCTCATCCCCAAACATGTCTGTCGTTATCGGCAGATTGACCAGCATGTTGAGGCGATGATTGATGTCGAAAACGACCAGCGGGAGCAAGCATCGCTGGTCGTTTTCGACATTTTAATACCGGATTTGTGAACGATTAATGAGCGATTGAACGATAACGCCATCGCTCATTTTCGCTCAATTGCTCATTTTAATCGCCTAGTGGATATGCGGCATTAGACTGACATATTGTTAGTATTGTAAAACATATACAAACCTTACACTGAATCATAGCAAACAATCAGCAGTTAAGTTATTTTGTATTATTTGTTTATGCAAATTAGACGGGGGAATCAAGTGTCTGATTGGTTGTTGTGCTTCTGGAAATTGTGAGCCTACATGCAGTGTTCTTAATTGAGCTGTAATAACTTGTTTTATAGAGTTGTATTTGCAGCATAGCACGGGTAGCGTTCAATGATTTTTATTCGCTAATGCCAAACAGATACACATATGGAATATTTTATCCACACACCTGGTATGCAGAAAACCGTGATTAACCAGTAGGTTTAACAATCTCTGAGCTATAATTGCGTTAACTAACAATCTGCAATATAGATTGTATTAACGGTGTAATATATCAGTCTTGTAGTGTCACAGCCGCTGACACAGTAACGTAGCATTTCGCATGCGGATACAGCCGCAGTCGAACACAGAATATAGGCATGCCGCATATCATTTTAATCAGCAAAAGCTGCTTTGCGAAAAAGATGCATTTGAAGGGAAGAAGTCGCCCAAAAAGTCGCTTGGTGCTACGGAGTCGCACGGCGCTTACGCATTCTGTTTAGCGTGACTTGTAGTGCACGGAGGTAAG
This sequence comes from Taudactylus pleione, assembly GCA_031769625.1. Lineage (NCBI taxonomy): Eukaryota > Metazoa > Chordata > Amphibia > Anura > Myobatrachidae > Taudactylus > Taudactylus pleione. The sequence goes on from JAUIMM010001135.1 coordinate 5,186,161, forward strand.
ATGTTCGTGGACACATCTGGATAGAGGTATAATCACTGATCACCTCCCCTACCATCACTTTGAGGAGCACAGCTATAAGGTAATATGGAGGGGAATGTGCAGTTATGGCAGCCACGTGGGGGGAATTCAGTTCCCAATGTTGGTGCGATGCGCCTCTTTCTGCCGGCATCACAAGTTGTCGATCGCAACTTGCCATGTCGGCATCTACAGTAGTGCGCAGCTGGGTATCATGGTGATGCCTAGCGACCCATCGTTCTGAATTTAATTCCCTACTTGAACACTTTTCTGGGCTTTATTTATTAATTGGAAGAAAGTATTATCCCCCAATACATGTTGTGCTACTTACTGTGTATATCCAGGTAATCAGTGATGCTTTTGTATCCTAATAATAACAACACATGCATTATTCCTGTGGGTGCTCCGGGCACAATTGATCATGGAATGCTGAAATTAATTTTCTGTTAGTCAACCTTTAGGGTATACCCAATTATCTCAAATTTTTTTTTTTTAATCAACCTTCAAAATAACCATTTGTTTTGCTACTGGAAATGCTTATCTATACTTAAGCTGCATACACACTGGATGATATTCATGAACAATAACTAAATATTTGAACGATATATCGTTCATATCATCCAGTGTGTATGCACTAGGCAATCAACGATGCACGCTCCCATGGTTGTTAACGATAACCCCAGTCGTATGTACATGCAGCTCAATCTGGGGATATAGTTAACGATGCCATGCTGCCGAATGCAGCATGCCCCCCCCCCCCCCCCTGCCAGCATCGGCAAGTGTGTATGTACTTACCGATGCCGGCAAGTGTGTATGTACTTACCGATGCCGGCAAGTGTGTATGTACTTACCGATGCCGGCAAGTGTGTATGTACTTACCGATGCCGGCAAGTGTGTATGTACTTACCGATGCCGGCAAGTGTGTATGTACTTACCGATGCCGGCAAGTGTGTATGTACTTACCGATGCTGGCACCCCAGCCGGGTTTCGCCGCATTTGACATCAGGGCATACACCCATCGTCTAGTGTGTATCCCCTTTTAGAAATCTGTTGAGATGAGTTTCCAATTGTGTATTATTGAAACTCAAGTGGTGTACCTATCTACAGTATCCTAAAGCTATACACATATTACACCTAAACACAGAAACTCTCTTATTCTACTAAGGTGTACACTAGGGGGATATATTTACTAAAGTGCAGGTTTTTAGAAGTGGAGATGTTGCCCATAGCAACTAGTCAGGTTCTACTTAACATTTATCTAGCACCTTCCGGAAGATAATAGCTAGAATCAGATTGGTTGCTATAGGCAACATCTCCACTCCTATAAACCCACACTTTAGTACATACAGCCCTAGATCTTTATATAGATTGCAGTTGGTTTAAAGTAGAGATGTTCGGGTCCGGATTTCTGAAATCCCGACACATCTGAATTTAGGGGTGCAGAGTAGAACTAGGTCGAGGTTCGGATTCACTTTTGTGTCCCGGTTCAGATCTGTTGCCGATTTGGAACACGGATTTAAAAACCAAACTCAAGTTTTAGATTTGGACATTTTAGCTGCTTTTATCAATTTTTATTCAACTTAAGGGTGGTTTTGCAAAACCAAAACATGAAGATGAATCCTGATCCAAAACCAAAACACGGGGGTCCGCGCACATCTTCAGTTCAAAGGTCATAACTGTATCTTCTTCAAGTAGACATGGCTGTGTAATGGCTCTTTTGGCCAAGTTACCGAAGAGTAAGGAATGTGTTCATCTCTAAGGAATTAATCAGACCCCGTAGTTGAGGTTGCGCTCTCAGTTGAACGCACATTGTTAAAAATACTTGTTGACAGCTGAGTGCTTACACGCAAAAACACAGAGGACGCACGGCGTGCTGTATACTGCAGGGATGGAAGCAGGAATGCGTTCACATTACAAGGTTATAAATGTTTAGACTACACGGAAATAAATTCTGATCACAGTATTATTGAAGGGGCTGGTGTTTACAGGTGGCATTACCAAAGGGGGATGCGATCTGGAGGTCAACACTCACTATAAAGTGGACGGAGATAAAGATAAAGTACCAACCAATCAGTACCTAGGTTTCTTGATTGTGACCCATGTTTTTTTTTTGTTACATCAACAAAAACTTGGGGCCACAGATGGTTGCACCTTTATCCCCATGTTATATTCCACAACTGCAGAGCCCACAGCGAGTGGGGCCCAGTGGAAATGTCCACAGTGGGCTCGTCCAACACTGACAGGAATCCTACAGCTAAAAGGTATGTTTTTTTCCATTACAGTGTTTTCCTGATCATGTGATCACTGCTGTGGCTGGCGTGTAATGACAGTGTAAAGGAGGGTATCCACTACCCGACAGTGAAAAGACTGATCGATAACGATATCGTTATCGTTCAGACTTTCATTACACTGCAGGGTGCCCACACTGAACGATATGTCGTTCAGTGCAGGCACAATCAATCATCTGCAAACATGCTGAAGCTGACGATATCGTCAGGTTGACCAGCATGTTTGAACGATGATAGATGTCTAAAAGATGTCTAAAAGACCAAATTTTCAAATGATGTTCAAACGATTATCGAACGATTATCAAATGATTTTATCGTTATAGTTCAATCGTTCAACTTTATCGTATAGTGGATACCCCAGAAGTGATCAAATCTCCTTTACACCACTTAGCAATGGTCAGCCACAGATTTTATCATCGAGTTACAGTAAAGTTTTGTTAACATTAGGAATACACACAAGTCTGTTTAGTGTTTCATATTAAACTATAGTGTAAAATGTGAGGTGCATGTTTGGCAAATATAATATATTTGTTATATTTTGTATTTCCGTGGTATTAAGTCTGGGGTTCATGCTTTATAGAAGGTGTTCTTGCTTGGAAGGAGGCACAGTTCATGAGCAGGATAGGAGGAATTTCTGCTGAGTTAGCTGGTACATGTTTTCTTTTCTTCGTATGTGTAGTATGTCTGTTTTTCTTGCAGAGTAGGAGCCAAGGTAATCCAACTGCGCCTGCAAGTTTAGCATTGAGAGTTTCAGATAAGCGACTGAGAACAGCATTCACTAACTATTATTTTCCGAGACTCTGATAAGTTGGCTCAGCAGCTGCAGTCTAAATTTGGTCAGCATTTAATATGTTATGTAGCATAAAGATGCAGTGTGTTCTTTATTGGAAATCATTCTTAATTACTTGACAAACATAGATGAGGGTGTCATTTATGTACAGTAGGTTTTTATGTAGATCTGGAAAAAAACTATTATAATTTTCTGGAGAAAACATATTCCATAGTAGTGCTATTGTGTCATTTTCCTAGCCTGGGGGGAATAAACTGTTTGTCTTCTTCAAAATTGCTTTTTATTATCTCTCTAATTTGTTGGTATATTTTTTTAATTTAGATTGTAAGCTCTGTGGGTCAGGGAATTCTATTATTTTTTCTTGGTACTGCTGTAGGAATTTCAGTTGTTGGTTTCCCCTGTAAATTATATTTTTTGCAATGGTGTTGTGTAAATGAGCTATACATACTGAACATTTATGTTTTACATAGGCAGGTTAAAGAACTCATTTATGATGTGATGTAGTTCCGATACTTCTTTTGGCTCCATAGCTTCTAAAGCTGCTCTACCTCCCTGAGAACGGTGGTAGAGCAAGCCCCTACCTCCTCAATACACATAGCTAGAGCCCTGGATGTCATGCAGTTCTTTTTACTGGGGCTCCCCTATTCCAGTTCAGTGGCTTAGCAAGGGTGGGACGAGCGGGGCACGTGCTACGGGTGCTGTCACAGAAGGGGGGCCAGTGAGTGAACTAGCATTGAGGCAGAGTTGGGCTTAGCCCACATAATCCCCAGGGGGGAGGGGGCAGACTTTTCGAGAGCCCCTCACTCTTCCTCCGTACAGGGGTAGGTTGGCGCTATCCACCAATGTCTCGGCAACACTTCCTCCTAAAGATGAGGGGAAATATTTTGTAGTTACTGGTAATTTCAGACTGACAGTAATGAAACATGCATCTAAGAGTCACCCCAAAACAAGTGAAGCCCCTAGGCATGTGCCTAATGCGTAAAGTCACTGTGCTTTATTGTGTTAGGAGCAACGTGCATGGCTGAACAGCCATCTAACCATACGTAGCTCCTGACACATCAGGCTGAAATTTAGAATGCTCCTGCCACCTACAGCAGGGGGTGTGGGTCCTGGGGCTGGGGTGAGAGGAGACCACAACTGTTCAGATTCCTGGACACTGTAATTAGAGAATTGTACATGGCTGCTGTAGTCCTTGGTGGAAATAAGTGGCAAATGGCAAGTGTGGAGGACAGATCAATGAAAGGCAGAAGGCATCTTTTTGTTTAAACCAGGTCATGGACATACATTGTTTGACGACGGTTAGATCTCTGCCTAAGTGTGCACCAAACTGTGTGGTCATGGTTAGAAGGACTGCAAGTGATTATCATGTTTAGAGTTTCCTTAACTGTGATACTGAAAACTAAGACCCCCGTATGGAGTTTGTTGGGTTTATAGTCACCAGCCTTTGCTTCCTTATGTTGTCAGTAAAATATTTAAGAGATGAAATCCCCACTATTTATTTTACTTGTATTAGGAATCTAGGAAAATCAGCATACCAGGTTATACTGTAGGGGGCAGTAAAGAGACTTGTCCTGTAGAAATGGGGACACGTGGGAATCCTAAACTTGACACTTGTGTCCCTTGGGTATTACATGAACACAACTTTTACATATCAGCAGGAACATTAGGATAGATGGTGCACAGGGAATATATGGCTGTAACTCACAACCGCTATTCTGTTTAATAAATGTCTACCAATATATTGATTACGTGCTTAATCTTTAGACGGCAACCGGGTTACTGTGAAAAGGTTTTACATGAAACACACGAAGTACATCTGTATCAATTATTGGACCATAACATACGTCAACACTTGTGATGTCTTCAAGTTATGGGCCTGATTCAGAGCCAGACGCTATTTGCGCTCGCTCGTTCAGAAAATAGGGGTGGCTATTCAAATGAACCATTCGGTCTTTGCGGTCTGTTCACGCCTCTATGTCTGAACGAGCGAACAAAACTTGCGGTCGTTTTTTTTAAAAATACGCCCCCTGGCCACTCGCATCCTACGTCATGTCCGCTATTTATTAGATTAATCGAGTACATCGACCAGGGTATGAACTGCTCGCTATTCTTGTGGTTGGTTTTTGCTACCACAATTTTGCGAGCAGTTCTGGCTATAAAATAACCCAGTGACGTGGTCAATGACGCTGCTGTATTAATTATGCACACCCTTAAAACGCCCGTTTTGACCTTTAAGCACGCCTGCGTTCGGATCTCCACTCCTCGTTTTCAAGCACCTTCCCCTGTTACCAGCCACATACGCCTCATTCTGTCACTCAAAATAGCAGGCATTCGCTATTTTGCGAGCACATGAATTTCGGCCGCACTGACTGGTTCGCGCATGCGTATTACGATCCGTACGCATGTGCAGTTGGGCAAACATCGCTTGGAGCGAACGAGCAGCCGCTTACGAGCGGCTCTGAATCAGGCCCTATAAGACAAACAGAATGATTGGATGAGAACGGAGTGGGTTAAACCTCAAGTCTGGGGGCTGGCTTGGCTAACAGCATGTGACTGAATTTGCCCTATTAGGTTAGATGTGGGTGTCTTACTTTAGTATATGAGGCTGTGTGTGTGCGCTGAGATAAAGCCTCTTTTGTTCCTGTCTTCCCACCCTCCCTCCCTATGTGTTTTTAGTGGGAATATTGTAGTTGGCTGTTTTTTGTGGCTGGAAGGAACGGCATATCACCACTTAGGGTGCAAATCCCAGTCAGTTTTTAGTATTATAGTTTTTGGGTGCACTCACCTTCATTGACTTGTTAGTTCGCTGGATCACCCTGCCGGGGATAGCGTCATCACCCTTCCGGGTGGGTAGTCATGTTAGAGGGTTGAGTGGATACCTTTTGTTGACAGTTGTTTAGTTCTTGGTTGCTCTGTGCCTAGGGCGGTGTCTGCATGGTATGCATGTCTATGTGCTGTATGTTTGGAGTAAGCTGAATGTTGCCGTCCTTTCTTTGCCACCATACTTTCCATCAGTGTAGATTAATTTAATATTCATTATATAGTGTTCACTCTAGCTCCGCGCGCCCATTGAAAAGGGGGCGTGTCTATAAGACGCGTCCCCTTTTCGTCACTCTTGGGGGCGTGCCCGGCACTTACGGACACGCCGGGCAGCCCCCAAGTGCTGCTGACAGGAAGAATAGATGCCGGGCGCGTCTATTCTCCGGCGGTGCCCGGGTCACCGCACATTTCCCCACTCACGGGACACTGTGACCCGCGGGTGAAGACAGCACCCGCAGGCTGTGAGGGCAGGGCGCTTTTTACCCTCCTTCTGGAGGGCAGGGTGCTTTTTGCCCTCCAGAAGGAGGACAGGGCGCCGCGCCCCGCTAAAACAGCCTAGTGGGAACGCTATTATATAAATTTAATAAATTGCTAACTAATTATTCTGCCAAATGTAATGTCTCCGAGTGTTTAGTTCATATAATGTATTAAGAAGGTCTTTTATTACATGGTGTTACACAGGGCACCCCTGTAACGATAGAAGGTTTATTTATCTAGTAACATTCTACAAAATGATAGCTAAATTCTGATTGGTTGCTTTGGGTAACGCCTCTGCTTGTCCTCCTTAGTGAGTTTGATACATCTCCCCCTAAATTTCTTTTCAGACCGATTTATTTTGTCCGCTTTATGATTTAATTAATTGACAAATGAAAGTTTGTTTTATCCTTTAAATGTCTTTGCTGTCACAAGCAATGGTTTCTAGGCAGCAATAATGTTTACGTGTAAGAGAATGAGGGCTGTTAATGTAGATACATATTAGCATAATGTATTGAAGGAAATGTTGAAACTGATGCTTTGTGGATTGAAGTGGCCCAATTTGATAAAACATAGCTGTCTTTCTTGTGAAAGCTGCTTCAGTATACTTTGTTGATGACCAGAGTTCTGGAAGCCTGGTGGCTCTATAGAATAGTTCCTTTCCATGAATACTCCATTGATGGCAGAATGATTTGCAGTCATTTGAACAGTGGCTGTTTTATTTCTCTGATGATGTGGCCTGGCACTTAGGTCAGACTGCTCCATTTCCAGGACCTGTCCTGCAGTGGTCAGCTATCTCCAAATTATTAGTATTGCAATTTTATTTATTTATTTATTTTCTTTTATAAAATAATTAGGGGATGGGTATGGGATGGGGTACGGGATGCCGATGCTCGGATCCCGGCATTCAGAATCCCGACCCTGGCATCCTGGCACGGTTAGGATACCGACACATGTAGGGAGGCATCCTAACCCTCCCCCTCTACCTACCCTAATCCTAACCCTCCCTCTCCGGTGCCTGAACCTAACCTTACTCCTTAGTGCTTAACCCTAACCCTCCCCCTAACCCCGCTACTTTCTGGCGGTTGTGATGCCGGCACCGGGATTCTGAAAGATGTTGGGATACCGGTGCCGGAAACCCCGCAGTCGGGATATTGACCACATCCCCCTTGTACAAAAGGGGAAGGGATTATAGTAGCATTAGTATATAGTTGCAGACACGACTACGGCAGTAAACGCTAAAGTGGTCGCAGCATGTGACTCTGAATCAGTCCCAAAATGTCTTATTCTTTTTTGCATGATATGTATATGTTTTACAGTATTGTTTAATTTTCTAATGCCGCGTATCCACTAAGCGACATTACTGAGCGATTGCACGATTATGACTTCGCAATCGCGTAATCGCTTGGTAATCTGGCACAAATCACGCACAGTAATGTTGGAAACAACCAGCGATGCTCGCTTCCGCTGGTCATTTCCGACATCAATCATCGCCCGAGCATGCTGGTCAGTCTGCCGATAACGTCAGGTTGAGCATGTTCGGAGATGATTGATGAGCCTACACTGAATGACTGAACCAGCACAGACTGTGAAACGACTGCACGATTATAATGTCGTAATCATACAGTCGTTCCACAGTCTGCTTAAGTGTTATAATTTAGTATATTTTGACAAGCAGTATTTAAAATTCAAACAAAAAGCATTAGACTAAAGTTCAGTAACTATTACATGACGCGGATTGTAGTCTATAGAGTGTGAGTTACTTAGATACTTATTTTAAAATATTAGCAATTAAGAAGTATTTGGCTGTATATTGTACATCCTTTTTGCTACAAGTTAGGCTAAATATTAGCCTTTAATAACAAACTAAAGGCTAAGCAGTTAGTGGAAATATAACTAGTGGGATAAGTCCATTCGGCTTCTGTCAGGCAGCTCAGTGCTGGGTGATGTGTGACGCCTGCAGAGTACCTGTGGCTCTGTGATTGCCCAGCTAGAAGCTCACAAGTCCTGGGCATTGCAGCACCCGTATGTTTTTCTTTCTTTAGTTGGGAAGGGGCACGATGACCATACTTCTGACAGTGCAAATTGGGTGATGTCATACAGGTAATTGCCTACCTCCCAAAATTGTATAAGTTTGCAGCAGGACACATCGTAAAACGGGACGGACGTGGCAATTGTATGTAATTGTTATATGCAAGCTTCAACTTTTTCTGATGTACATGTAATGAGCTTTGATATATTTGCATAAATAAGTATAAAAACATTCAACCATTAGCTCCTAATGAAAAAAGAAATGCAAACGGTAAATTTGAGTAGTCTTAATGTGTCTCAGTCCTCAATATGCCACACACCCATCACCCATGCATGCCACCCATGCATGCCACACACCCCTCACCCACACATACCACACACACCCTTCACCCACGCATGCCACACACACCCTTCACCCACGCATGCCACACACACCCTTCACCCACGCATGCCACACACACCCTTCACCCACGCATGCCACACACACCCCTCACCCACGCATACCACACACACCCCTCACCCATGCATGCCACACACCACTCAGCCACGCATTCCATACACCCCTCACTCACGCATGCCACACACACCCCTCAGCCACGCATCCCACACACCCCTCACCCATGCATACCACACACCCCTCACCCATGCATGCCACACACCCCTCAGCCACGCATTCCACACACCTCTCACCCATGCATACCACACACCCCTCACCCATGCATGCCACACGCACTCCTCACACACGAATATCACATACACCTTACTAACACATGCCACGCACCCAAAAAGCTTTCATAGCAGCACAGTCACTGTCCAGAGGGGGAAGGGGAGTTGGTGGGAGCACTATCGTAGCTGTTCTCCAGGACTGCAGGGCACCCCCTAGAGTAATGGAAATAGGGGCTTTTCACAATGCCATGTTCCCAGCAAGCTGCTGCTGATAAGACTAATTCACTGCTTTAAATCTAGGAAAAAGATAAAGTCATATCTCCCAACTTCCATTCTTTTCATGATTTATTTTATTTATCGACTATCTCAGTGGTGAAAATCTTTTTTCAGTTAAATAGTTGAATGGGACAAAATGGCAAACTGACCGGATGGAGGGAACAACGTAAGAAAAACTGGGACAGTACGGATGGAAAGCATTGTCACCTTAGGAAGTGGTACATGATTACAAATTAATTTTAGGTTCCTTTGCCTTAATAGGGTTCTGGGAATTGAACATAAACCAGCTTTTCCGGTGCTCATCAGTTTCTATGCAAATAGTTCAGGCTTATTTGCATAGTTAAAAGTGTTAACCAGAGCCCAATTAAGACCTAATGGGACTCTAAGCAACATGCTGGTTTGGGCCCCTAGCCACCTCCATTTGTTACAAAAAAAAATAATAATATATAAACAGGTTATGGTAATCCGGGGACCTTAGTGCCCACTGGACGCTAAACGAAAGCCTGGGTTCCCTAATGGATGATCTGGCTATTTTGTTAACCATCCAATTATGCCTGTCACATGGTGGTGTGGCCACATGGACTGTTAGCAAGCCACATTCTATGGTCCCTGTGCTCACACCCCATGCATCACTATGCATGTAGAATTGGCTAGTTTTATTTTGTGCATACCTTTTCTATGTATTAGTGACCTTGTAACGAGATTAGCACTGTTACATTATTACAGCCAAAACAGCTGATGATGTTATGGCTGAAATAACATTCCTATGTCTCCCACTGTACTCCATGTATAACAATATTTGCATCAAATTTGGGAGGATGAAAATGAAGTACAAATAACACATAACACCTAACAGTTGTCCATACTATGTTATTTTAACAGTGGGTGAATATATATATATATATATAATACTACACGCAACATTGATTCTTTCGTTTGTATTGAGAAATGTTGTACTACAGTTAAGCTGGGTACACACTAGACGATATATTGTATGATTTGTCATTTTGAGGCGAATCAGAACGTTAAATCGTCCACAGCATCCAGTGTGTACACACTATTGCTCGCTCCCGTGCATCGTTCTTCGTATCTGCAGATCCCCTGCAGTGCTAGCCAATCTGAAGATCCAGCAGACGGCACCATGCTCCTGGATGCGGTGTAGGAACGATATATCGGGGTCGTACACCAGATCATGCAGTGTGTATGATACTGGACAATATATCGTGCCATCGCATCTGTCGTTGGTGGGGACACAGATCGTCTAGTGTGTACCCAGCATTAGATTGTTTCCCCTGGATAGGGGCTGGACTATGCTACTAGATATACAAATGAAGAAGAGTACCCATTTGGGGATTAATACAATACTAAAGTGAGGTAGGCACAGGGCTGACGGAGGCTTCCCGGCGCCCTCCCCACCTTCAGTGCATCGGGGGAAGGGCAGCATCTTTTACTCCTTCAGTAGACTGTGAATGTATAGTTGGACTGTGAGATATTAGCCCATTAACATAGTCCCAGCCATCGCTGAGGTGAGGACGTAGCAACCTGCCACTTCACAAGTAAGAAGCTGCTGCCCCTCTATGTCAACGACCAGAGCTCCGTGTGGGGGGTTCCAAGGGGTAAATAGAGACAATGAATGAATGAGTTACTCATCCCTAAGTATTGGCACCCTACTGGACCATCTAGGTACACGCTAACGGTGCATCTTCATTAACGAAAAAAACATAGTAATTGATAACTATCTTTTATTTCTATGGTGCCAGAATAGTTATGTACATAGGGGTAGGACATATATAAAATAGCACATGTACAAAACAGACATGTTTTCAACATTACATATATACATAATTACTATGCTTACATTACATAATTATGCATATAGCACAGGAGGGGAGAGGGTCCTGATCGCGAGAGATGAGCAGATGCAGAATAGGAGATGGGTGTAGAGATGGGGAGCGTACAGGCTGGAGGGGGCGATAGGCTTGTGGGGAGAACAGCGTTTTAAGGGTACTTTGGAAGGCTAGGAGATGGATGCAGGTATGATGGGGCTTGGGAGGGTATTCCAGAGGTTGGGGTCAGCACAGGTTGAATCTTGATAGTGAGAGTGGAATAGGTGATCAGGAAGGAGGCAGTTATAGGCAGTGCTAAGCCAGTGGGTTTGACCTTGTGTGGAAATGATAAAAGAGAAGAGTGGTGGTGTACTTTGTTGGTATCACAAACCTGTAATTCAGCCAATATATTATACATCAAAAATATCTATGAAAATGTTTGCAATTAGAGTGCCTTTACCTCTCTTGCCGGCGAGTGCGGTGAGTAGACTTTGACACTGTGTCATAGTCTACTGTGCTTTCAAAATGACGCGGATACCATTTTTCTCCTGCGCATGCACAGTATGCTGTGGGTGTAGAGAGTTCAGTGTAAGCCCCCCTGGACCCAGGGGCCAGTATGCACCGCACATCCTGCACCCATTGTAATGCCTTTACAGTCATTTAAATGTGTACCTACTTTGATGTCAGTGTCCATTTAAGACCGCAGAGGGGGCTGATCCACATCAGTTTCACCCACAGAGCATAGAGGGCATTCTCCAAGCACTCTGGGGTCTATTTACTAAGCAGTGTTAGGAGACAGAGTGAAAAGCGATAAGAAAGTGATAAGGTGCCAGCCAATCAGCTCCCAACTGCCATCTCACAGGCTGTGTTTGATGAATGACAGTTGGGAGCTGATTGGCTGGCACCTTATCACTTTCTTATCGCTTTTCACTCTGTCTCCTAACACTGCTTAGTAAATAGACCCCTAAGTCTCGTTTGTTCATTCACATAACCAACTAGCTGCACGTCAGACAGAACTCTGCAGAAAACCTATACTGAAGCCAATGTAGGGAAATGTGATCTCAATATAAAGTGGTTGCTAAGCTGTTCTCTCCCTGCCAAGTGTGTGTGGTCATCTGTGCCAACAAGATCATCAGCATTTTTCCTTCCAAATTAAAACCTTGAATTGAAGATTATTTTTTTTTTGTGGATGTGGTCCAGGCTTGTTGACTTCGTATTTTTACTTCTATGCTGGCGAATTGTTCTGGGCTGTAGAGACGCCATGAAATTGAAGGATCAAACACCATTATATATTTATTATTGTGCAAATTCATTTGATAGAATGCTTAATATTCTAAAAGTTCTGTTGTGCTCCATTTGAATGTAGTTTAAGAGTAGTCGGACAGTCTAAATGATAAGGATTAACTGGCTGCCTATGTGTATTCTACTGATTCTGATCTTATCAAAGATCCTTTTGCACACAGATCTGTTCAGACAGCATTTGTAAGTGCTTTATGTATGCCATAATGCAACAGATAAGTAAACACAGTGATTTGCAAACCCTGGTGTTATCCATTTAAGGCTATGAACAAAATAAATTGAATAGAGTTTTGTTTTATCTATTGTGAAAAAAAGTACATATAATTCAAAAGAAATTGGTTTTACAAGAAGGAATCTTATGTTGACAGATGTGAATCTGAAACATAAAAAAGTAGGGATAATTCATCTGCATTCCCTTGGGTCCCTGCTCAAAAAATGTTTTCTCTTTTTACAACCACTGGAAATGTGTTTTAGCTGAACTGCCAATAAATGTGGTTTGCATGTGTCTATATGAATTACTCATCATTAGTAAGCATACATTACATCAAGGAATGGGTCTGTTCTCTGCCTGAAAGACTTCAACATTAGTCTTAAATATTTAGACTATAGGAGTGATTGAGATAGGCAGGTGCAGGCTGTCTTGCATGGCCTTTTTAGCGACTATTACAGTGATTTCAATAACGGGAATGGCCATGGGAGCTTACTAGTGCCTCTCAGAGCCAATTGCAGAATTCCTGAAGTAGTGTGAAATATTCCAAAGATATTCTGTGGAAAAGTTTTTTTTTACTTGCAGATGTTATTTGGAAAAATGAATGATGCAGATACTGTATGAGTTTTGATGCTTAGGATGAGTTTTATTGTTTTTTACATTTACAACTTTTTGGAGAATTAACGTTACTTACTAAATTAGAACATAGGCCCTCATTCAGACCCACTCGCGAGCGGCTGTCCGCTCGCAAGTGGGTCGATGGTCCGCACTGCGCATGCGCACGACGGAGGGAGCTCCGTCGTGCGCATGCGCGATACCCGACGAGCGAAGGACTTTCCTTCGCTCGGAGTGTCTCATCAAAGGGGGCGTGCTATCGATGTTGACTGACAGCACGCACCCTTTGGTGGGCGTGCCTGCCAGACTGAGGCGTTCCCAAGGCAACGCCTACCGTCTGAAGCCGCCCCCACTGACATCACTAGTGATGTCAGTGGGAGTTAATTTGGCTCTGATAGAGCCAAAATCACTCCTGGCCTTGCGGTTGGAAAACTCAACCGCAGGCTTTTGCTCGCAGTTTCGATGGTCGCAATGGTCAAGACCATCGCGACCATCATCCTGCACGCTCGTATATGCTGTGGAGGTGGGCCCTGATTCAGTGCGAGCGCTCTGGTCAGAGCGTCCAGCTCTGAATCAGGGCCATAGATCCTAGAATGCTTTGGCTTAGTGTAAAATTAGCATTTTATTCATTTACAATGCACAATCCTCTATAAACAGCCCCAGTAATTTACTACACTTCATCAGCCCATAAATAGCTGCCACCACTATTGAAAGGCAACAGGTACACTTTAAACTTGTAATTAATTGTGATCCTAAATGTTCACAAATTAGTACAGGTACAGTAATTACGCCGTGTAGTTGGTTTCATCATAGTCTAATTTGTTCAGCATTGTGAACCACTGTAAATGCATGTGTAGTGTAGTCATTAAAAAAAATAAAAATAAAAGGGGTGTTATACCAAATTGTTTCTTCTATAGTTGTTTTACAATTGGATTGTTTTAAGTAATCTGATCAATGTTATTATTTAAAAATATATATATATATATATATATATATATATATATTGGTACATGTGTGTTCAGGAAGAAGATGAACCCATTTTATTTTCGCCCTTTTGTTTGCATTAATAAGCAGTATGATTAGATTCTGAAAATAAACAGCACTCAGGGTGAAATAGTATTTGAATGTAGATTTTCTACCAGATACAGTAAATGCGGAGATCTATCCCTTAGTAATAGTAAAATGCAGAAAATATTGTCTGTTTAGCTCACCAAATTCTCTTAAAAGGGGCTAAATCACACATTTACTAACACTTCATTCAATATACAATCTAGGCCAGGGGTGGGCACTAAACAGTCCTCCAGCTGTTGATGAACTACAAATCCTAGCATGCCTTGCAACAGTTTTTGCATGGCCAAATAGCAAAACTGTGGCCGGGCATGCTGGGATATGTAGTTCTACAGCAGCTGGGGGGGGGGGGAGCTTATTGTCCACCCCTAACCTAGGCAACTATTTCCTAACCCTACTAACCTAATTTCACCCTCAAATAATTTTTACATTCATCATCCTTTTTTTTTTTTTTTTTTTTTTAGTGCAAATACATCTACGTGAATAGTGCACCTGACATATTTCTGTGTTTTAGCTGATAGTAAAGCTGTGAATGTTTTCCTGTTACATCTCCATTTTACTATAAACGCTAGGTATAATGGGGCAGCGTTTGACGGGCGTCAGAGCAGCTTTTGTTATCATCCTATCGAAACTCCTTCCCATCTGTATGTCCCAGATTTGAAGTGGGTGGAGAAAGAACAATCTGTAGCCAATTAGCTCATCGGAATCAGAATGAAGAGAGGAAATGGTGGGAAGTCACAGATTGGCAGTTATTATGTCCATGTGTACTGCAGTGGTGATGGCCAGTTGGCTGCAAATTTCCACATTGATGAGCCCTGAAAGGACAGTAGTGTTATTAGATGTTGGTGAGGACAGGTGGTAAAAGCAGCAGGACAATGACCGTATTAGATTCGGCCCACACACATGTATGACTATAGCTACAGAAACTGCACTTTCGTCGACACAAGCTGCGTATACAGTCACTGTGGCTAATTTATGCACGCCCATGTAACTGCGTTCAAACGGACAGACACATCTGCGTTTCTCTGACCACTCCCCCGTCACCACCCCCAAACACTCACGGCCTGTCACTCACTCTGCGATGGATACCCCTGCGCTTGCGTGATCACAGTGCGAACGCAGCGCACACGAAGTGCAGTTTATACGCATACCATATCAAACAAAGTTAATACATATAATATGTTTTAATTATCCTGTGTAATGATATATCATACATCATTTTCAGTAGAACAGTGCAAGGATGGACTGGGGCTAAAAATGCCCCCGCTTTCTGTCCGTGCGCACACACCGGAAATGGGGGTGTTACCATGTGTCAGAGGGCTGTGGCCTCATGTTACGCCCCATCTAAGCACACCGGCCAAGCAGAACGTATGGAGGCGGAGCTGCTTGACCAGGCTGCAAACTGCCGGACCGGTCCATTGGGACTTGGGCCCTCCTGGCATTTGCCAGATTTGTCGGATGGCCTGTCTAGCCGTGGAACAGTGCCCTCTCAGTTTCTAACTTATGAAATGTCACAGAATACTTGACTAGCTTTAACAGAAGTTTAATTTTGAAGAAAACAGGCTTGGTCTGGCTACTGATACGTGAAAATAATTTTAGTTTCCTCTGATGTCTCAGATGGATTAATTTAAATGTCAATATAATATTATTGGTTCATAGATGCTCTCCAGCTGCTTTTAGCCAAATACACTATTATATCTTTCTGGCATTCTTCTATGCTTTCCACAAAGGTGTTTGTATCTACCAGCCAGAGATGCTTATATTTGTTGCCTGTGAAATGTCACTACTTAGGTTTGCTCTGTGAATAGGTTCATGTCAGCCTCAGACAATGAAAAAAATCAACGCTGTTACTACTGATATAAAAGCCAAGTTGAAAAGCACGGAAAGGAATTCAGACAGCTAAAGCATTGTACATGTAGGTGGTTATGTACAACTCTATAAATTAGAGTTGTCTGAAGATGAACAAACCAATTGAGTGGAAATATTCTGAATGCTGTAGTGACCTTTATAAAGATATAAGTTACAGTTGCTAGTTATGGAATTAACTTTCCCCTATTTATGCAATATCTCAAGCTTTCCTTCTTCTCCAAATACTTTTGAACTGCACTTTCAAAACCTTTGTACTAGTTACGTCTTAAGCTGGGTACACACTAGGACGACGGATGGCCCACCTGGCCAATCCTCCATTCTATCTAACAATTGGTGATCGGTAAGTACATAAACACTTGTCAGCGAGTTGCGTCGTGATTGACGTCACAGCTGGGCATGTGCCCACCCAGTTCAGCTGTCAACCACCGGTGGCCTCTGCTTCTAGTGTACAGGCGGTCGCCTGACCCCCGTACGCACCGCACGATGCACCAATATGTCTGTGGACGCCGCCGGTGCGCCTGACCCCCGTACGCACAGCACGATGCACCACAGGGGGGACACAGAATGAAGGAGGGGAGGTTGTTTGACACAGAGTGAAGGGAGGGGGAGACTGAGGGATACACAGTTAAGGGGGATGGTGAGAGATGCAGGCGGAACGTGATGGTGTGGCTTAGAGATTACGCAGGGAGGAGATGGGTGTCCCTGAGAGATGACACAGGGGTGAGATGATGGTGTCGCTGAGAGATGACACGGGGAAGATGATGGTGTGGCTGAGAGACACAGGGGGGAGATGATGGTGTGCCTGAGAGATGACACATGGAAGATGATGGTGTGGCTGAGAGATACAGGGGGGAGATGATGGTGTGCCTGAGAGACACAGGGGGGAGATGATGGTGTGGCTGAGAGACACAGGGGGGAGATGATGGTGTGCCTGAGAGATGACACGGGGAAGATGATGGTGTGGCTGAGAGATACAGGGGGGAGATGATGGTGTGGCTGAGAGATGACACGGGAGAGATGATGGTGTGGCTGAGAGATGACACGGGGAAGATGATGGTGTCGCTGAGAGAGGACACGGGGGAGCTGATGGTGTGGCTGAGAGATGACACGGGGAAGATGATGGTGTGGCTGAGAGACACAGGGGGGAGATGATGGTGTTGGTGAGAGACACAGGGGGGAGATGATTGTGTGGCTGAGAGACACGGGGGAGATGATGGTGTGGCTGAGAGACACGGGGGAGTTGATGGTGTGGCTGAGAGATGACACGGGAGAAATGATAGTGTGGCTGAGAGATGACACGGGGGAGATGATGGTGTGGCTGAGATGACGCAGAGGGAAGATGAAGGTGTGGCTGAGAGATGACACAGGGGGGGAGATGATGGTGTGGCTGAGAGATGACACAGGGGGAGATGATGGTGTGGCTGAGCAATGACACGGGGAGATGATGGTGTGGCTGAGAGACACGGGGGATATGATGGTGTGGCTGAGAGACGACGCAGGGAAAAGATGGGTGTGGCTGAGAGATGACGCAGAGGGGAGATGATGGTGTATCTTGCTCCTTTGCACCAAAGTCCCTAGTTACGCCTCTGCCTAAAGCACAGTCCAAAAAAATATTTTATGAAGTAAAAGAAAGAAGGGGAGCTGAACTGCTTTTCCTTTTTGTTCAGATGAGTTGCTTGTCTATCAAATAGGCAGCTGCATGGGAGACAATGAGGCCTCTTATTGGCCAGTAGCACCTGCAGGCTTGGGGACCATTTTTATTCCTCTCAAGAAACATGAATGTTTTTAGCTAAACCGTAAAATGTCTTTTGTAGTCTGCTTAATGGATCCACCATATTTCCACTAGGGATCCCCCCAGCATCCGCTCACAGTCAGCCAGCATGCACGTTCATATATTAAAGGAGCATTAAGGTTAGAATTCAAATTGATCCAATTTGAAGAGTTTTCTTACAACATTTAGACAGAAGACAAGATTGCTTGAATTACTAATAGAACAGCTATGGGACCTATTACATGGAGTTCTGTGGGACGTGGTTATTCTGGATAAGGATTTTTCCATCTGTTGGAGCGCAGTGACTAACCGTGGTCCTCACAGTGACTTTAGGAAGAAACAGTTGGTGATGATGTCATAGCGTATGACATAATTACAGAACAGGAACTATTTTATACCTTTCTCTGACTTTCTGATTTTCCAAACTTTATTTATTAATGGTTTTTATTCTAATAGAATAGTACTTGTATTAGCTGAATGCAAGCGGTGCCTCATGCCTCATTGATATACTTCCTGGTGGATGGACAGGCTAACAAACTGCTGTCTTTCTCTATAATTTTACCTTGTATGGACTAGGTTAGTATCAACGAACAGTGCTGTACCAGGGCACTTCTCTACTCTGGGGTGGAACCTGCCCCACACTGTACGTGACATGTGATATAACAGAAAAGGAATTTGGGAGCAGAAGGTGACCCTCTAGTCACAATACAAGGTGGAAACTGGTTCTGCCAGGGCAGTAACTGCGCTTCCCCTCTCGGCCTTGTGCCCTGGACAGCAGCACCAATCATGCCTCCCTCAGTACAGCCCTGCCAGTGCCAACACATGCCTCCAGGTGTGCTGCAAATCCTGAAACTGTAAGTATCCACAGTTATTATGTCCTGTGCCCCAGCTAAGTTATATATAATGTTGGAGTCTGATTTATTTCCAAGAAAATGATTACTGTAGTGTTATGTGATATGTTATTGGGCTGACAGTCCGTTTTAGTAATTAGGTGCTCTAGAAACACTATTCTTAAGAACTTTTCTAATAATATTACTACAGTAGTGGACGTTGGGCCTGATTCAGCGTGGATCGCAACTGCAACAGCGTTGCGTACTGTGCAATGCGTATGCATCGCAGTGTGCGTGCACAATTGCCTCACTGCAATCAGGACTGCAGTGACTACACATACCCATCGCAAAGTGATTGACAGGAAGAGGCGTTTGTGGGTGGTGACGTGGGGGTGGTCAGAGAAACGCAGGCGTGCTGGGGCGTTTGAACGCAGTTACAGGGGCGTGCATAAATTAGTCACTGCTATGCCATACACAACCAGAGCTCTCACTACGTACCGGAAGATTAGCAATTTCTGAGTAAGGTCTGACCTTGTGCAAGTGTGTGAGGCTGCGACGGTACTCAATGATACCGATGGTTTTGCAGTCTTGCTGAGTATTATGGTTGTGTGTAAGGTAAGGGTTTGTCCTTATGTTGCGCTGTGACGGCATAGCGATCACAGAGGATTAGCATATCTTTGCAGTGAGACTGCGTGCGCACTTGCGATCCAAGATGAATCAGGTCCTTTGATGCATGTACAAATAGCTGATAATCGCTCAACTGCGAAAACATCAGCATACCGTATTACTCTGATTCAAGCCTTATGCCTGATGATATAAAGACTTGGCTAATATTCATCAGCCTTGCCAGGGTGTAAGCTATCACTTTATACTCTTAGCTGGGAAAGGCCTTTATACCGGCAAGAAACACTTGATACATACCACGCTGAAAGCATTCCTGAAATGATAACTTTCAAGGGAAGTTTCATAATAGACTTAAATTGGCCCCTAGTGCTGGTCATCTTTGTCTATTTACCAGCCCGTTGGGGTCCTGAACATCGGGATGCCGCTGTCGGTCTCCTGACTGACGGAATGCCAACTGCCAGTCAATCGTATGTAGTCCGCCAAGCACATATAATACTCCATTAGAATAGAATCTTGTGTCATGTATTATTCCTAAACATCAGCCAACACCGCCTTCCCCATACACTTTTACCCCTTTTCCACCAAAACGCTGTGTCAAATGAAAGGTAATTGAACACGGTTTCAAGACGTGTCGCAACCCTGTTCACACTGCAGACTGGACCCAGATCGTCTCTTTGCAGGCTCTTAGAGATGACATCATCTCTAAGCGCCAGTGATCGTCTCTCCGTTACTTTTAGCGTAACCCAGAACGTAGACCCCAGGTCAGTACCGGGATCGACTCTGGTGGCCACTAGGGTCGGATTCCAAGGTAAAGCAACCCAGGTTGATCCTTTCACACCAAACCTGGACCCGGGTTTGGTGGGAAAGTGGTATTACACAAACAAGCTATGGGGTCTAGCTGGTTCTGCTCCTGCACCAGGATCAAATTTGTGATAAGCAAATATGTGTCCCAAGGGCATATGGAACCCAAACAAACACTAGAAGATTGCACTAACTTCATGCAAATAGCATCCAGGGTTGCAATCAACCCAGGTGAGAAATCAATATTAATCACTGGGCCCCCACACAGCATAAAGACACTACATCTACCCAGATTTGGAGAGGAACATCTGTGAGCTGTGTGAATGGGTACTAGAGCATAGGGAATGCATTCTTCAGTAAGGAGTTATTCAGTGCAGTTACGATGTCCATGTGTTTCCAATTTGTACTTTTTTGGCTGCTCCAGAATCATACAGCACAATTGTACTAGTATGAGGGTTGTTGGAGACGAGCTGTATTAACTCTGACTGGTTCAGGAAAAGTAAGTGGCTGCTTTGTGAGTATATCCAGTGGTTTTCTGACCTAGAATCAGACAGGCATGCTAGTCTATATAGAATGTGTAATGCAGTGTGGCAGGTTAAAGGTAGGGTGCATTCTGCCTGCTGCTTTCAAATACTTTTCATCTGCTTAATTGAATTCATGTTGAAATATTTAGCTGCAGCCTGTTTCTCTGTAGCCAGGATAGAAGTTCATGCACGGTTCAGTTTGAAAGATGTTCTGTGATCTTCGAGTCCCGTGGAAGAGTTGTACAAGCTTTTTGCCTGTGTTTTGCTCGGAGCAACATCTGCCGGCTGGAGTGAGACACTTGGGCTTAACGTGATATCTTCACTCATAAGCTACACAAGAGCTCAGTTATTTCAGCAAGAAGAATACAGTTATTATTTTAGCGTAGGTGTATTCTCTGCAGATGTGGAGTGCACATGCTTTTCGTTTGGTAGGGAAGTCCCAGCCAAGCTTTTATTCCTCAGGTTTATTTTTCTTCTTAAATAATACTGTTTTACTCCACAGGTCTGTCTTTGTTTCAAGGCTAGTTTGTGTAAATGAAGACTCCTTAACAGGTTTTCAGTTCTCAGCAAAAATATGGGCCTCTCTGAGACGCAGTGTTTTGGAGAATCGTTGCAGTTATATTTAGGGACTAGTTGTTGACTATGCACAGTGGAGTCAGCCATTTTGAACAAATATAAGAATGCAGGACAACATTTGGTGATAATACACCCTAGCAACTGACTATGGGCCGAGGTCCTTGTCTATCTACAAGCGGGTGGACGCATTGGCGAGACAATGAGCCTGTCAGGGAATCGGACTGAACTAGTTGCACTCTGATTCAGAATCAGACTTTCATTCACAATTTAGTACTGAGGAGTCTGGTGAAAGAGGCATGGCCAAAGTCTCATCTCACATCATGGTCAGCACTCACCACAGCAGCTGACTGACACGTCTAGTTGTTATTATGGTTATCGATGGTATTCCTCGCTGCCGCTGTCAGGCTGGCTCTGGAAGCCATGGCTCCTAATTCTTGGATAAATATGCTGAGCCTTACAACAGGAGCCAGTGACTTAGCGAATGTAGAAATTGAGCATTTGCATAGTGTGATGTAGGACAGTTAGGTGCCTCTACAGGAATGGTGCACCTCACCCATAGGAAGCTCAACTACTGTATGACCTAACTCCTTCTAATCTACCCACTCCTCATACACTTTAGCCTCAATAGTACATGTGCCGCAAGTCGCCTGGTGCGAGCAAGCTGTGCCGAGCAGTCTAGCATCTTTTTTTTGTTTAATTTTTGCCCGAAAATGCGTCTTAGTCATAATCGGATGTGACAAACCGCTTCATGAGACTGCACTGTATACGGAACTCGGCATAGGAAAAGCTGCGGCCGTTGCATCGTAGCACTTTGTATACAGAATCTGACTCAGTCACACACAGATATATACATGATGTATATCATATATTACATTACAAAGCAGTCTCGTGAATCGGATTGGTCGCATCGAATTACGGCTAAGATGCATTTTCAGGCCAAAAAGGCGCAAAAAAAATGCTTGGCACAAGCAGTATTAGTATTATAATTACTACGCTAATGAGGTATATATATGAAAAAAAGCTGCTTGTTCACAAATTGTTTAAACATGTAAAAGATAAATCTTTCACGAGTGCTGTGTCCAAAGCTGGACACAGCACACGTGAAAGACACGTTCCAGCACCGCAACAGCAAGCAGACAGATTGTCTCTATCCCAGCACTGCAGTAAGCGGAAGACGGAGTGAACATCCACGTGAACGGAACCAGCCGGCAAACGCTGCCGTGAGATTGGAAGGTAAGCAGAGATTGGGGCAGTTAGTTACGAGTGTTACCTTCCACCGCACGGACACTGAATCGGCTCACATCGGAACCCCATACACTGCTTGTCCTACAAATTCACAAAAGTGGCTATAAACATCATTTAACCACCTTCTTTTTTACAGGTATTGTGCTACACATTTGTCATACTTACCAATTACAAGCGCTTGATTTATCTTTTACATGGCACGAGCAGTGTCAGATGGGACCGGCCGCGGCGAGAAGAGTTGTTTGGCGCGACTGCAGCAATAGTGTATGATGACACATCTATACATGATCTATTATGCATTAAAGTACACCGGTTACATACTTATAGCAGAGGCAGCCATTTTGATGTCTCATTCACAAAAAAGAAGACTGTCAGTGCAATAGGAAACCTTT
Source organism: Taudactylus pleione (assembly GCA_031769625.1). Taxonomy (NCBI): domain Eukaryota; kingdom Metazoa; phylum Chordata; class Amphibia; order Anura; family Myobatrachidae; genus Taudactylus; species Taudactylus pleione. The sequence goes on from JAUIMM010001135.1 coordinate 5,209,169, forward strand.
TTGTTAGTGACCGCAAACTAATACTGTAAACTGATGAATTGTGGATTATCCTCAAAAATTGCTACCTCCACTATGTGGGGTAAATAACCTAGTGCTCCATTCTATTTATTTATCCCACAAAATGACTGCCTTCAATGTATCCAGGGGTGTTGAAAGGGAGGCCTGTCTGGGAGCCCAGCCAGGTAGGTGCATCTATGCCTCAAGGTGACGTGATCATGCAAAGAAGGCCCTGGTATTCACAATGGGGAGTGGCTAGTCTTTGCACAACCCAGTGCTGGACCCGAACTGTTCTCCTGTTGGCCCTGAATGTATGCAGCCAACAGAGTGTTCTTTGACCTAACAGGAAAGATGGTCGAGAATCTGTGCATTCGCTGGACCCATACTGCACATGTGCTCTACGGGTCCTGCGTGATCGCATACAGAGCGGCAGCACCATCTGTGATTGACAGTCTGCTGCCATTTGTGGGCGGGAGGGGGCAGCGACGGCCTCCGTTTCTCGAAACGGCAGCATGTCGCAGCCTTTGGGGGGGGGGAAGGAAGAGGCCAGGATCTCCGTCAGCTGACGGAGATTTCCTGGCCTCTTTGTTGTAACTGCCGTGGTTGGCTTGCATGTTCCATGGGTCACTTAGCTGCCCGATGTTATTGCAGATTATATGATGCTGCGTCCTGGACGCAGATCGGATAAGTAATGCGTGCAGGAGGCATGACGCCTCCTGCTAGATTACCGTAATTGCAAGGACGGAATGCAACGCTGCTTGTGTGCAGCTCTACAATTCCGTACTGTGCTGAATCAGGCCCCAAGTCTGCTGCTAAGCCCTCAGTTATCTGACATTGAAAGTCTATGGTATGGACGAAACACGTCAGCCTCTTGGAGTAAGCAGCAGTAACATTGTTTGACTGTAACCGCTTTTAAGACGGAACCAGCAGTATGTGATTCATTTATGCAGCAACTGCGTCTATGTCATCAAGAACTAAATGATCACGTTGTTGCTCTCTGACAGTATCAGGGTACCTGTCACTTTAGTGATCCCATCACCCGGGAACCATTTGGTATACTGACCTAGCAGGACTGACACGCGCGACTCGGATTGTTAATTAAAAAATCAACCATTAAATTCCTGATTCTGCCTGCTTACTGTTAGTAACATTAGCTTGCTCTTACATACTAACCTGCATACACTAGTTTCTTTATACCCTGGCTGGGACTTTCTGCATATTTGGTGGAGGAGGTCCCCTAAGACAAAAGTGATTTAGCTCTGTGGGGGAGCTTATGTGGATAAACCAAACCAAGCCACACTATATACTAAAGAATTAATAATTGTGAGAATATACAGTATAGGCTACTATGGGCCTGATTCAGAGCCATTCGCTATTTGTGGTCGTTCGTTCAAAAACAAGGGGTGGCTATTCAAATGATCCGTTCGCAAATTGCAGTCTGTTCCCACCTCTAAGTCTGAACGAGCGAGCAAAACATACGCTCGTTTATTTGATAAAAACGCCCCCTGGCCGCACGCACCATACATCATGTCCGCTATTTATTAGATTAATCGAGTAAATCGTACAGCGTATGAACTGCTCGCTATTCTTGTGGTTGGTGTTTTCAACCGCTATTTTGCGAGCAGTTCTGAGTTAAAAAAAACCAAGTGACGTGGTCAATGACGCTGCTGTATTAATTATGCACTCCCTTAAAACGCCCGTTTTGACCTTTAAGCACGCCTGCGTTCGGATCTCCACTCCCCGTTTTCAAGCACCTTCCCCTGTTACCACCCACATACGCCTCATTCTGTCACTCAAAATAGCAGGCCCTCGCTATATTGCGTACCAACGATTTTCGGCCGCACTGACTGGTTCGCGCATGCGTACTAAAAACCGTACGCATGCGCAGATGTGCGAACATCGCTCGGAACGAGCGTACTGCCGCTAGCGAGTGGCTCTGAATGAGGGCCTATATTCCTGATTGATTGAAACGATATGTATTAAGCTGCTATTTTCCAGTTGCGTTTCTATGTAATTTTATATGTATTATGAATTTGTAGATATTGAGTTTCATCAGTCTTTGCAGCCATCTCCCAGGGCAATCTCGTCGCAGTGCAGCTATTGCGCTTTCTTTTTTATCTCTCAGAGGGTTAGTAAATTCCCCCATATTTGTAGCTGCTGCTGCTGCTGGGGGAACTCGGGTGCATTGAATCCCCAAACCAGCGCAGAATACAATTTCTTGCTTTGTAGCTAGGTGCATGTACAGACTGAGGGCCTGATTCACTATGATCGTGGCTTCAATTACACACGCAGGACTGCAAAACCATCGGTAACATCGAGTACAATTGGAGCCTCACGCACACTTGCACAAGGTCAGACCTTACTCAGGAATTGCTAACCTCATTGCTCGCTGCTAGTGCTCAAGCTGCGCATGGTATCTCAGTGGATAATTTATGCACGCCCTTGCAACGGCGTTCGAACGCACTGGCATGCCTGCGTTTCGCCAGTCACCACCCACAAACGGCACTTCCTGTCAATCACTCTGCGATGGGTCTGCATAATCACTGGGATCGCAGTCCCGATCGCAGTGGCTAGTTCCCGGACACGCAAAGCGATGCATGCGCAGAATGTAACAATCGGCCAATGGCGTGCATAATCGCAGTTGCGATCGGTAATGAATCAGGCCCTGAGAATGATGACTTGTAGTAAACCAGCGCATACGTTACAAATGGTTTTAAGCCATGGTAATTAATGGGCGCCCAATGTTGCCATTTGATTGCTTTGGGCGCCCATTAAGTAACGTGCTTGTCAAACTCTCGTTTGGGCACCCAAACCACGGACCTTTCGCACATTTCTCCTCGCCTCTTTAGGAAAGGGGCGAGCAGAAATACCTGCGCTAATGGCTGTTTGCGGTCGTACGGAGAAACAATTGAATTGCTCTGCCAAACGGCAGGCAGTGACAGTCGTCGGCGGAAACATTGGAATCGCCCCCTTAGAAGCTAAAGTTTTGGTTCTATTTACTTTTCTGGGAATTGCCACATTTTAAGCTCTTTATTAACCAAATATCTGTTTTAATATTTTTACATGCGTTCTAGTTATATGAGAATGTGCTTCAGAAGCTTACCGCCCACAGGCCATTTAATATTCTAGTGTTCCTCCCCATGACATGTCTCCCAAATCCATCTGTGTTCAATGTGTCAGAAAACATCGCAATCTGCCATATATTGAAAGGATTCATTCAACTAGTATTAAAAATTCTTTCATGCCCGGGGCACTTGCCGAGTCTTATCCCTAGTCCCTAAAAGCATCCTTGCTGCAGGGACATTTTTGCATTGTATTACAACAGAGATAAAGGGCACAAGGACTTTCTTGTGAACTTCTGACCCTAATCTGGAAAGGGCTTGTGACAGCGAGGCCGTGAATTAGCGCCGATCTCCCATTATAGCTTGTAAAGTATTTTTTTTCTTCCAAACCACAATTGCTAATTTGAGGCCTATTAGGGCTGAAAGAGCAAAGCAGAGGTTTGTCTTTTATTTTCATAGTGAGAATGGTTCAATATGTTCACACCACGTCCGACACAGCCCAGGAAAGTGTGTATATAAAATAAACCGCTACAGAAGAGAAAAAAAATAATGCTCACTTAAAGTCTGCAGTGTTTAACTGGAAACTGTTAATAAAATGAGATAATCCTATTTATCTGAAAAATTAATAATACTATATAATATAGTCGCATACTGTTCACACTTTGGAATACTTTTTTATTGATATTATTACAGGATTTAAGCCATCCATTATGGGGATATTAGTGTTTTGTCTCTATAGTGTTCTTAAATCTTTCTAAAAAACTCACTTTGAGGGACCTTTAAAATATATAGGAAAAATGTAGGAACATGAGCACATAGGACGTGCTGTGTCTCTAGACCAGGAGAAAATGCAAATAATTCTAAGATCATTGTAACCAAAAGGCTCTATTCTTATATCCATATACATCGGTTTATTGGAATGAAAAATGAAAAACCTTAAAAAAAAAAAAAAGTTTGTTTTAATGTTACAGCAAGTGGGTAAAGGGCTTAATGTTGGGGACATGTTTTGCTAAGACAATGGCCCTCATTCAGACCCGGTCGCAAGCGTTAAGTGCTCGCAACCGGGTCGATGTTTAGGCCCTGCAAACGCGCAGCGGGCGCACTGCGCGTGCGCAAGCCCCGGAGCGAGAGAGAAATTCTCTCGCTCGGAGCTCACTACAAAAGTGGCGGCTGTCGATGTTGATCGACAGCTCGCCCCGTTTTGTAGGAGTGGCAGGGGGGTGGTTTCTCGAAAGCCTGCCATTTTGTGGGCGGCCGCACTGACATCAGCAGTGATGTCAGTGGGGAGCTTCCTGCTTGATCAGAGCAGGAAGATCCCTGGGGCTTACGGTTGTCGAGACCCAACCTTAGGGTCTCGTCGCAAGCCCCGATGGTCGCGATGGTCTTGACCATCGTGACCATCAGTCGGGTCGGTCGCTAAACCTGTGGGTGGTAACCCACAGCTTAGCTAGCGACCAGGAGGCCGCACTAGAAAATTGAAGCGTTCGCCCTCATTCAGAGAGAGCGTTCGCTTCTTGCGACCGCCTCTGAATGAGGGCCAATGAGTGGGCCCTTCAAACGGCAGTGATGCCCTATAATAATCTGAGCAAGTTATTGGGCTAATTATCGGACACATTGGTAAGTTTACTTGGAAGATAACCACTATTGCCCTGTGTGCCAACATCTTCCATCTACTTTTCATTAGTGAGTCCCAGCAGAAGAGATCCACCTAACGTGTATGGACAAATCAGTCATTGGGCGGGATGTACTAAAGGAAAAATGCGGTAAAAACCCTGTTTTCGGGGGTTTTACTGCATTTCTATAAGTACTAAGCTTCGCCCACCCTTTTTTCGGTGCGGAGCGTAACGCCAGAAAAACCTGGCGTTACCCTATAGAAGCCTATGGGCTTCTTACTGGACCCCGCACCCGATGCTTTGCCGCCGACCCGCCGCCGTCCAGCGCTGGCCCCCACTCACCATCTGTCCATGGTCGCCGGCCCACGCTCCTCCTGGGTCCTCCGTCTCCTCCTCCTCCTAATCTTCTTCCGGGTGCAGGGAGGAGGAGGAGCCCGGGGCTTCCTGCACATGTGACCAGCAGGAAGCTCCCGGGGCTCAGAGGGGACGGGGTCCCATGGAGACCCCGTCACCGGGCATTGGCTGCTTCGCAAAGGGCAGCTTTTATCGCAAGAGCTGTCCTTTGCGATACTAATCGCATATGTTAGTACATATGCGATTAGTAAGGTTGCGGTGACTGGCAGAATGGTCACCGCAACCTTAGTACATCCCACCCATTGTGTTGCTCAGATCTTTGAGTGAGCATTAAGACCAGTTGGCTTAAAATACTCTTTGTACACTGTATAACAATGGTAAGATTGAGACCAGCGTTACTGATCAATGTAAAAGCATACAACTCTATCATATTATACATAGCAGTAACCAGTATATTTTACTCAATTTCCAACATACGGCTGAATTCAATTAGAAGCGAAAAGTCTGTTTCCGCTATACTTTTTCGCTGATGATATAATTTTCGCCGGTTTCAACTTATCCCCATATTCAATCATTCTGACTGTTTGCCGATGCGAAACGTTTGCGCCTTGTAACCAGCGGAAAAGTTTTGCCTATGAATACAATGGTGAAAAAAAGTGCAGAATTGGGGTTTTTGGGTGCAAACTTGTGGCAACTCCCCCTAAACCCTTTGGACACCCCCTTGACGCTAATTGCGTAAAAAAATGCTAAAAAAAAAATCAAAGTGGGAGTACAAATTCAAAAACTAGCGAAATAACCTTTGGAGGGGAGGGAGTCTGGAAGTATGGGGGAGGTGTTTTTTGGATGGCAGGTGTTTGCTGAAGGTGCGTTTTTTACGCTCTTTAATGCTTGACTTTAGCAACTTTAAAATATGCTTGCACCCATTTTCATGTACCCCAAATTTGATGGGAATACTTATTCGATGACTGCGAAAAGTCCGGCAACGGACTTTTCGCTTCTAATTGAATATGGGCCATAGTATATCAACTCAAATACTGTGGAGTATGGAATACATGCAGTAGCTCCAAAGAGCACGGCCAGATTGGAGCAAAATATGAAGGGCCTATTGTGAGCAGCACCGTTCTACAAGAGTTGTTATTCTGGCCCTGTCCCAGAGCGTCCAGCACATTAAATCTAATACAATGGCCCAAATGTATCGATGTATGCTATTACTATGTTTATGGAGTTGAGCGATTATCCGTAAACCATGCATGCATATAAGTCGCAATGCGCACGTGTCAAGAGCCATTACCGTAGTCGGTTGCAGCGACTATTTATTTGCTGTGTGTTTGACAGTCAGGGAGCGTTTGGGGGGAGGTAACGGGGAGTTGCGGTAAAGAACGCAGGCGTGTTGTGACCATTTTGGGGACGTGTCACACCCTGTGACTGCGATTACGTGTGCAAGGAATATGGCTCCGGCGTCTCTGTTCTCACGGCCGTTCTGCGGGACCATAGAGTCACTAAGGGCTGCAACAATCTAATGATCAGCGGCGATGCTGCGTCTTTGTACGCAGATGCTGCAACATTTTACACAGGTGCTTGGATTTGCAAAGCTGCGGATTGGCTGAGACATTTGCATATTTTTGCATAGCGGCTCCGATGGCATTAGCGTACAACTTGGAATCAGGCCCAGTATACAGTAACGTGTAGTATAATGCCTCGTCACCAAGTAAATTATTATGCCCAATAATATACCAAGCAGTAGTAATATAGAGTTACTTAAATGCCCCTTTTCTCAGCGCTAAAAGACATCCTGCATCGCCGCTTATTGTAGCAATGCAGGATGTCTTAATGCTGGACCGGGTTGGTTACAAAGGCAGTCACCAGAGAGAAGTGACGGTAATTCACCTTTCCGCAGCCTCTATCTTGCCTGTATCGCATTATTCTAATTCTGATGCATTACAGAAGGACTCCCGGCAGTCACACTGTATGAGATCCTGCAAAGCCATGAGATCTCCTTCAGAACTGACGGAGTATGTGTGAGGATGATCCGGCAGCGGAAGTGGAAATTAACGATGGCGTTTGTGACGAAAAACTTGACTTTTTATTGCTTATTAACTGCCCATAAAGCTTTAAAACTACTGTATGATGGTCTCATTAACAGAAGCAGAATGCACCACTGGAGAAAAAGGGTTTATCTCCATTGTCCGCAGAAATAACCCCAGACATTATATGACCATTAGCATTCTTTCATTATTAGTGACACCATGAAATATATTAGCAGTGGTGATATTGGGCATTATATTATCAGTAGCGACCCTAGGCATTATATCAGCAGTGGTGACCTTAGGCATTACATCAGCAGTAGTGACCTTAGGCATTACATCAGCAGTAGTGACCTCAGGCATTATATTAGCAGTAGTGACATTGGGCATTATATCAGCAGTGGTGACCTCAGGCATTATATTAGCAGTAGTGACATTGGGCATTATATCAGCAGTGGTGACCTCAGGCATTATATCAGCAGTAGTGACATTGGGCATTATATCAGCAGTGGTGACCTCAGGCATTATATCAGCAGTAGTGATATTGGGCATTACATCAGCAGTAGTGACTTAAGGCATTATATTAGCAGTAGTGACATTGGGCATTATATCAGCAGTGGTGACCTTAGGCATTATATTAGCAGTAGTGACATTGAGTATTATAACAGCAGTGGTGACTTAAGGCATTGTATTAGCAGTAGTGAAATTGGGCACTGCATTAGCAGTAGTGACCTCAGGCATATCAGCAGTGGTGACCTCAGGCATTATATTAGCAGTAGTGACATTGGGCATTACATCAGCAGTTGTGACCTCAGGCATTACATCAGCAGTGGTGACCTCAGGCATTATATCAGCACTGGTGACCCTGGGCATTATATCAGCAGTGGTCATTATATCAGCAGTAGTGACACTGGGCATTATATCAGCAGTGGGGACCCTGGGAATTATATCAGCAGTGGTCATTATATCAGCAGTAGTGACATTGGGCATTATATCAGCAGTGGGGACCTCAGGCATTATATCAGCACTGGTGACCCTGGGCATTATATCAGCAGTGGTCATTATATTAGCAGTAGTGACCTCAGGTATTATATCAGCAGTAGTGACATTGGGCATTATATCAACAGTGGGGACCTCAGGCATTATATCAGCAGTGGTGACCCTGGGCATTATATCAGCAGTGGTAATTATATCAGCAGTAGTGACCTGAGGTATTATATCAGCCATGGTGACTCTGGGCATTAGATCAGCAGTGGTCATTATATTAGCAGTAGTGACCTCAGGTATTATATCAGCAGTAGTGACATTGGGCATTATATCAACAGTGGGGACCTCAGGCATTATATCAGCAGTGGTGACCCTGGGCATTATATCAGCAGTGGTAATTATATCAGCAGTAGTGACCTCAGGTATTATATCAGCCATGGTGACTCTGGGCATTAGATCAGCAGTGGTCATTATATTAGCAGTAGTGACCTCAGGTATTATATCAGCAGTAGTGACATTGGGCATTATATCAGCAGTGGTGACTATAGACATATTATCGGCATTCGTGGCTCTAGGTGTGATACTCTGAACGTTGCTCCCAGACATTATATAAGCTGTAATGCACCAAACTTTTATATCATTAATAGTGACTAGAGAGTATATCAGTTTTAGTGCCCCCATACATTTTATTAGGACAAAATTGGCATTCCTGATTGAACTATGCGTTAACTGTATGTTTACATCAAATAGGAACATAAACCCTTCAAAGTAGGGTAGAGATTCCATTTAAAGGGCACTTAAATGCACTTATAATTACTATATTTGTCTTTCACCAAGTTCATGCTGAACAAAGGAAGGAAATCACTATTACCCCAATAATAACATATTCTGCTCTCATACGAGAGCCAGCTATTGGCAATGGAATGGGATTGTATTACCTAGTTACAGACCTCTGGATTCTGCATTGTCATGGGGAATAATACAGTGGTTTTAAAGTCTTTGATCATTTCTGTTATCAGGAATTAACTTTTCTTTCTCTGCCACCCGAGGATTCTAATTATTTTTAGACCCTGGGTTGTGTGAAGCAACATTGTGAAATGTTACACTGAACAATTCCCGAACATCTGTCTCAAATCCCTGAGTTTTGCTTTGAAAGGCTATTACCGACACACTAATCTCCTTTCTTTCACTCAATTTCCCCAAAATGAGACACCTCTGTGCCATTTGTTATCTTATCTGTTGATGAAGGTGCAATATAACTCTCAGACCAGAGAGTGTTTTAGCAGAAGAGAAACCGAATGATTGCATAAGAAAAGAGGTGTTTTAAACCGCTAGGATGGGGGCTGGCATGTATGCAAATCATTAGTTGTAGATAGCCTATGGCAAGCAGGGGCGGGTTTTTAATAGGGACATTATATAAGGGACTAGATGTGTGGGCCAAAGCCTCTGTTTCCAGATTTCCCACCCTCCCTCCCTTTAAATTTTGGCTGTTCTGTTGTGGATCTGGCTTTAGCGTGGCGGGAAAGAACGGCAGGTCACCAGTCTGGGTACAATTATTTAGTTGAGGTGCACTCCCTTCGTTGACTGGTGGTTGGCTGCACCAACCTAACGGGGGGCAGTATTATCACCCAAACGGGTGGGTAGTCAAGGTGGAGGGTGAGTGATACCTTTTGTTGATTATATGGTTTATATTGTTATGTTTATGCACTCTGGGTGACCTACGCCTGCTGTGCCTGTTGTTGTTTGTGTGTGGGCATTGCAGATTTGGCTGATTTCTGTCCGTCCTTTCTTTGCCACCATACTGTACATCCTTAAATAAATAATAAATAAATAATTATTGCTCCAATAAATCAAGTTATCTGCCAAATCTACGTCTCAGTGTCTTTATTTATTTTAGTAGGGGGTAAGTGGTTTGCACACATGACACACTTCATCCGATAGAAGGTTTAACAGAATTGTATTCGGGATGAAAGGAAGGATATACAGAGATTGTTCCTTCTACAGCAGTAGTTCCCAAACTTTCTTGAATCATAGCAACCTACAGAATCACCATTTTTTTCACGACACCCCTAGGCCAAAAGTTTATTTTTGAGAAATTCTGCAAAAATTATTAAATGAAGTAAATTGTGCTGATCTGTAATCCTGGGGTTCAGCTACGTGGTGGTGGACAGGGTTGTGATTCTGTATGTCCACATATTTTATGATTAGCAGCCACCAGAACTGGTTTTGCCTATCACATTGACCATAAATAATTTAATTTGGTCCTGGTCCACCAATCTGTGTGCACCCCTGCTAGTGCCCTGCGGCATCCAGTTTGGGATTAGCTCCTTTACAGGAATACAATGATATTACCCCATTTACATTATTAATAGTATTATATATATATATTTTGCTCCCTTATGGATGAAAACTACATGTTATTTATCTGTTTCTTTGCAGGATTAAGGATTAACTGTTCTGTAAAGTCCTGCATTGTTGTTGTAATGTGGAAAAGTATTTCGGTCACACACTTTGCATTATCTACAATGGTATTAGGTAATTGGCACAATATTGGACTATCATGTCCTGATAATTATTACATTGATCAGATCATTGTTGAACATGTTGGTAAATGCAGTTAGAAAATGCCCGCAGATGAGCTACCGAACGGGCATAATATAGGTATGAAAATATTGCTAAATAGCCCCAACACTATAACATGCTTGATGACTTATAAATTCTCCTCCCCGGGAGAAGCCTGGGGAGGAGAAGCAGGTGGGCGGAGTTGGGGGCGGGACGAGCACGTCATTAAGCCCGTCCCTTTCAGAATCACGTCATTAGGCCCCACCCCCAACACACAGACTTGCCGATCCCCGGTAATAATGTCCCAATTCTGCCCAGTTCACTAGGAAGTGGTCAGAGGGCCTGATTCAGAGCTGAACGCTCTGACCAGAGCGCTCGCTCTGAATCAGGGCCCTCCTACCTTTTTTTGGAACGTCCTCATTGACGCTCGCATAGCTGTGGGTTACCACCCACAGCCATCGGGCTTGCAACGGAGACCCTGCGGTAGGGTCTCGCTGCCGCAAGCCCTGGAGTGATTTTGGCTCTATCAGAGCCAAAATCACTCCCACTGACATCACTAGTGATGTCAGTGGGGCCGGCTTGAGACGGTAGGAGTTCCCATGGGAACGCCTCCGTCTGGCAGGCACGCCCCCGGCTCGCCCACCAAAGGGGGCGTGCTGTCAATCAACATCGACAGCACGGCCCCTTTGGTGCGAGACCCAGAGCGATGGTGAGCCCGTCGCTCGCTGGGTCTCGCGCATGCGCACGACAGAGCTCCCTCCGTCGTGCGCATGCGCAGTGGGGAACATCGACGTGCTTGTGAGCATCCTGACGCTCGCGAGCGGGTTTGAATAACCCCCAGAATGCGGGAGAAGGGCTTATTCATTCATTCTAGCAGTCAGAGAAAGGCAGGACTGAGCCATATGCTTATAAGTGCCATGGACTTGCTTAATAACAAATGACATTTAGCTGAGGGACAGAACAGATCTGCCAGATGATATTTGGAAAACAAGGCAATTATTCTGCAGATATCTAGAGTGCTTAGTAATGTAATAATCCATTACTGTTGTTATCGTGAATTATAGCCTGCAAAAAGCAGACTGTGAGGTTTTGCATTGTGCACCGTAATAGGCCAAAACAGCCGCTTCACTAACAAAAAAGTATATTCTCACCCCTGATTAAGTGATAACCTCTCATATTACAAAGATATATATATATATATATATATATATATAATGGCACTGTACAATGGCAGAGGAGGAAGCCTCGGTATTAGTTCTCTGTTTTCCAGAGAAATGAAAGCTGTACAGGTTTCCTGAAAGGGCCTCAGTAATAGATCAGCGGTTTCATTTCTAAAGATAACATTATTTTTATGAGTGATGGTCCATTTAAAATTAGCTCGTTTCCTCTATTTTACTTCTTCCTGGACTTTCACAATGAAAGTTTGCTAATTTAATCACGCTCTCAACATTGTGTGATAGGGATGAACGAACACCGCATAAACCTAATAACATTGCTTAAGTACTAATGATAGCGTAATATTTATACATCAGTGATACACCCAGGGGCTGATGATGCAGAGTGAGTGCTATAAAAATTGACGGAGCATAATTAGCGCTAAATCGTTCTGTACATAAAATAGTGTACAAACGCATATGCACCCGTGATGATTTGCCATATATACGAGTGTTTCTGCAAATGTGAACTGTTGAAAGAGGAATGTGCTACTGTGCAGACTTCATCTTATTGTTCCTCCAGGGAGCTTCATTCCTTGTAACAAGATAGCGCCGTACTGTATGTGATACTGCACATATTATTATTATTCAGGCGGATAATCTGCACCTGAGATAGGGTTGGTGTATGTTCCGATGGCGCGTCTATAGACGGACATTGATGGTGGGTGTCTCAGTCATTGCACCGACTCAGGCCCTTTGTGTGTTTCAGCATTTTTATTTATTTATTTGCGTACACAAGACTGTTGTTTGTGCTGTGTTACAGATACTTTAAGTTAACATGACATCGAATAGGAAATGAGTTATTTTTTTCGCACATAGGGGAATTAGTTATAAAACAAATTGAGCATGTGTGTTGGTGACGTGTTCCTGCCATAAAGTGGGCGCGTGTGCTTCAGTTGCAGAGCAGAACGCATCTTGTTCAAAGCTGAAGCTCGGAAGATTAGTTAAAATGTGTTCATTTTGCGTGTGCCCTTTTTAGGTGTAACTTACGCCCATTTTGCTCCCTACTCTTTATCAGCTCTCCAGTGTGCATGTTTCAAAAATAAGAGAGGGAGAGAGTAATCGAGAGAGAGTGTCCCTAAATTATTCTAATCTCCTTGCACCTTTGTCATTCTCTATGCACGAAGTGTTTCACACCTGTTACTGTTCCCAATTTCATGATTATTGATCCAGCTCACGAAGGCTCCTTGCACATTGTATAGATTGCATGTGTATTAATAAGAACCAACACCAATAATTGCATCTAGTATATAGCCGAACATACTCTGGACAATCCAGCTGCTTGGCCTGAGCACCAAACAGCTGGACCAGAAGTGCAGTATTAGCGAGGTCAGGCAGTGACGAAATACACGATATGACAGCATACATGAACAGATGCCATCATAATCCAACTACATTTACTGTCCTTTCTGAATGACATCTGATGACTCACCTTATATGTTTAACGGGATTGGAGATGCTGCAATTTGCAGCCAATTAGCTCTAACATGGCCTAATTGGCTATTAGTATTGCAATATTGCAGTACTGTCTGTCAGTGGAACATTCATAATACCATTGAAAGTGAGTTTCTAAAAGAATCCTTGCAGCATAATATACTATGGCCTGATACAGAGATGTACTCAATGCCGATATTTACGCAGTTGACCAATTATAGGTAAACCACATAGGTATCTAAGTTGCACTGGGCATGCGCCAAGGTACATTACTGTAGTCTAAACAAGTTTTTACTCGCAGTGTGATTGGCACAGGGTGTGTTTGGGGCAGGAAACGGGGAGTGTCGGCAAAAAACACAGACCATTTTTGGGGCATGTCACAGCCTGCCTCTGCGATCCCTTGTGCAATAAATATGTCTCCGGCTTCTCAGTTCCCGCGCCCGTTCTGTGCATGACCATAAAGACACAGGTTGGCGTCTCTATTCCTTCCTCGGTGTCGGCAACATTTGCATATTTTCGCACTGCACCTGCGTACAGGATCGCAGCTGCATGGCATTAGCGTTCAACCTTGAATCAGCGATTCTGTACAACTCCATATTATTTTAGGAGTGTTAACACTCGGGAACACTGCAGCCAACATCGCTAGCGACACAAAGCAAAGTGAACGCTTGTCTGACAGTGTGTGTAGCGGTCAATTCACTTTTATTATTGTTAACATGCATTAATCAGGCTGTAAGAAGGTATGCTAACAATGAACCCCCATGTATACAGGTCCGAGAGCTCTCAGTCTTGGCTGAATGATAACATAGATAACAAGTTTCTTATCATATAGAATACAGTGATTTTTTTATGTGTGAATTGTGTTATTACAGTGAGGATTATATATGTGACCATCCTGTTCTGAGATTGAGTTCACTGTTACAACTATTTCCCTTTCTCTGCTGTCCAGGAAGACCCCCACCCTAATTTATTGCACAAGCCTCTCTGATTCCTCAGCATGTCCGTGCTTGGTAATTATGTCTCAAGCTGAGCTTGTTAAAGCCTGACATCATGATCCAATCACTCTCCAGGTTTTGCAATAATGCGAAGCCCAAGCGAAGTGTCAGCAAAGGCAGGAAGCCAGGAAGAAGTGAAAAACTGTCCGTCCCGCCTCACACAGCTTCCTTCATTGCTCTTAGGGGCTCAGAGAGAAATAAGATTTCACAATAAAATGTATCTCGCAGCTTTTGGCTGTCTTCAACCCTCCCTGTCTCTGCCTTGATATTCTGGAAATGTCAGCAGATGGGAGAGTAAAAATGAAATCTTCACCTTGTAAACGTTGTATAGAAAAAGTATATCGCTTTGTATAGTTTGTTCTTCTGTGCATCTGTGTAAGAGGTTTGTACACACTTTAATGTGGATCGTGCTGGGCTTTTATTATCATTTTATTTTCGAATGATGAATTAATTTTACAAACTAGAATTATTCGGCATTGCACATAAATCATACTTGGCGACATTCTGGCAGCCAGGTCGGCATGGCGGGAGGGGTATCGCGATGTAAATCGGGCAGAGCGCGATCGCATCATCATGACCCCGCCCCCACTATACAATTTCGAGATTACCTCCATTGTGAAGCAGGGGGTGGGGCCAGGATGACACGATTTTATGCGAATCGCATGATCGGCCTTCTTGCTGCGAGGGTATGTCCGGGGGGGGGGGGGGGGGTAGGAGGCCAGCCAGGAGACTTGCATACTTTTCCCAGTGGCTGGGAGCGCCCCCTGATTTTTGGGAGACTCCCGGCCGTTCCGGGACAATAGGCAAGTATGACACAAATGTGGACAAGTGTTGTAGGATTTCATGGGGCTAATTTGGATGCAGCGGCTGTTGCGTCTGCGACTTTATGCTGAATACTGGTATAGGCCCCTTCCCTGTTATACATCCTTGTACCTGGGTGTCCAAGGACTGGGATGCCCACCTTGTGCGCCTTTGCCGCTTGGTGCGTTTTTAGAGTCAGCCATGAGACGCACCATCAAAAACCTGCGCCAGCCTCATGCTAGGTGCGGAATCTCCGTCAGAGTATGGCCTCAATTGTGAGTGATTAAGTGTCTGTTGTCAACCAATTCTGCGACGCGTCCGCGGCACTCCCGTAACACCCCCATAAGACAGAGCATCTGAATAGGCATCTCCCAGAAATGCCCATACATTTCTGAGACTGTCTAAATCGGTCCTGCAACTCTGGGCCTGATTCAGAGCCGAACGCTCTGACCAGAGCGCTTGTTCTGAATCAGGGCCCTCCTCCATGAAAATGGAGCGTCCTCCTGGACGCCCGCATAGCTTTGGGTGACCACCCACAGCTATAGTGAGCGTCCATGATGATGGTCGTGATGGTCAAGACCATCGCGACAATCGGGCTTGCGACGGAGACCCTGCGGTAGGGTCTCACTGCCGCAAGCCCTGGAGTGATTTTGGCTCTATCAGAGCCAAAATCACTCCCACTGACATCACTAGTGATGTCAGTGGGGCCGGCTTCAGACGGTAGGCGTTCCCATGGGAACGCCTCCGTCTGGCAGCCACGCCCCCGGCACGCCCACCAAAGGGGGCGTGCTGTCAATCAACATCGACAGCACGCCCCCTTTGGTGCGAGACCCGGAGCGACGGAGAGCCCGTCGCTATCCGGGTCTCGCGCATGCGCACAACGGAGCTCCCTCCGTCGTGCGCATGCGCAGTGGGGCAACATCGACCCGCTTGCGAGCGTCCTGCGCTCGCGAGCGGGTCTGAATGACCCCCTCTATACGCTCCCACTGTAGGATACATGCACTGTGCAACTATTTAGCGACTTAAGACGCTTGTGCAGTTGAAAAACATTGACTGTTTGTGTGAATATCTGCATTGCATCCGAATCAGCTCCCAAGAGTGCAGTTGACACTGCATATTACTTGCGATTGCATTTGACGGGATTTAGTCAGGAAGCCGACGGTCTAAATGCCGACCACCGGCTTCCTGACTGTGAAATCCCGGGAAGGTACTAATGTCAGGCATCGAAAACCCGGCGCCCGGCATACCGAACGAAGGTAAGCCAGGCACAGACAGTCGCGGGGGTGGGGAGGGTTACATTTTAGGTTGCCCGGGGGGACTTAGGGTTAGGCACCCCCCTGGGAGGGGTAGGCTTAGGCTAGGGAAATGGGTTAGGGTTAGGCACCCCGGGAGGAGGTTAGGGTTAGGCACCCCCCTGGCAGACTTGGGTTTAGACTGCGGGCACAGGGGGTTAGGTTTAGGCACTTAGAGGGGGGTTAGGTTTAGGCACTTAGAGGGGAGGTTAGGGTTAGGCACCCCTAAGGGAGGGTTAGGGGGGAGAATAGAGTTAGTTATACTTACATTATTAGCAATCGGTATCTTCCGCTGTCGGGATTTGAACTGCCGGCGGTATTACATACTACACCCCATTTGACACGGTAGCCAGAGCTTATCATTGTGGTGAATGTTGGGAAATAGAGTGTTCAGAATGCAAATTATGCTGCCGTCACTTCTGGCTGCAGATGCAACCCAACTCCAGATATGACAATTACATCACTCCACTATATCAATAACCCCACAAAGCATCATCTACAGAGACCGCTTCTTGTACAAAAGGCATCCAATCTATTTATAAATCCTGTCTGTGTATATGCCATCACCACCTCATGTGGCCAGGAATTAACCATCCGTACGTGTGCTTGGAGTGAAAGCGTTCTACAACAGCTGGTAGACTTACAAGGTTACGTGGAACCTTAAGATATACTACAACTAAACTAAAAGATGAAGTTGATTCACTAGTAAAAGGCATCAGACCATGAGATAGACACTATACCTCCCAGTACTGTACTGCGAGCTCTTGTCTGTTAACAGCCATTTCAGATGTAATCAGTGGGGCCACTTCCAGGGGTATATGTACTAAACTGAGAGTTTTTAGAAGGGGAGATGTTGCAACCAATCAGATTCTAGCTATTATCTTCTAGAAGGTGCTAGATAAGTGAATCTGATTGGTGGCTATGGGCAACATCTCCACTTATAAAATCTCTCACTTTACTAAATTTACCCCCTAGCGCGATTACACCATTCATTCACTTACTCTGCAGTACTGCACCGACAGCAAACACACCATGGAGGAGATTATGGCCCTGATTCAGAGCCGGACACTCTGACAGAGCATTCGCTCTGAATCAGGGCTGTCCCTCCTTAATTTTGGAGCGGCCTCAAGACCATCGTGACCATCGGGCTTGCAACAAGACCCTTGTGGTAGGGTCTCACTGCTGCAAGCCCTGGAGTGCTTTTGGCTCTATCAGAGCCAAAAGCACTCCCACGGACATCACTAGTGATGTCATTGGAGCCGGCCCCGTCTGGGCAGCCACGTCCCCAGCACGCCCACCAAAGGGGGCGTGCTGTCAATCACCATCGACAGCACGTCCCGTTTGGTGCGAGACCCATAACGGCGGCTTGGCCGTCGTTATTCGGGTCTCGCGCATGCGCATGTTGGACCCGGCTCCCTCTTGTGCATGCGTACTTGGGCAACATCTTGGGCAACATCGACCCGCTTGCGAGCGCACAGCGCTCGCGAGCGGGTCTGAATTAAGCCCTATTTTCCATATTGCCATCATTTATTTATTTTATTTAATGTTTTAACTGTTAACTCGTTTGAATTTTAAACTGATATGAAGCTGCCAGTACATTGGTTGGTCATTGTAGTCAAAAAGTTGTCCAATCAAATCTCAACCTCTGTGTCCAGCTTTATTGCGCCCTTTATATGTTACAATAATTGTTAAAATTACATATATATATATATATATGTGTGTGTGTGTGTGTGTTTTGTGTATGTATACCGTGTGTGTGTGTATATATATATATATATATATATATATATATCCCTTTATACACCCCTGATGAAGTTGCCTATACAAAATGCGTTGTTTTACCTCCCTCGCTGCATTGTTGTGATTGTTGCTCAATTGGTGCTTTGCTACTGGAGTCCTACGGTGAGTGCAGTGATGTCACTTCCAGTCTGGGCCTATTGTACGAGTCTTTATTGAGCCCAGTATTAAACAATAATTATTATAATTTTTTTTTTAATTTTCACTCGTCTGGTTATTTGGCTTATTTATAAGATTCTTTATTCTGATAAGAAGAAATAGCTAATTGAAAACATCATAGAATGAATGACCCACACTCATGGACAAACTTATTCACTATATATTGTTCAAAGTACTGATGGGTGTTTATAATACTACACCATACATTTACAGTTACTTCCGTTTTCTCCATCAACACCGAATTCCTGTAGACTTACCCTGGTGTGTTCCTGTATATTACTGTGCTGTAGATCATGTAAGACCACAATAAATACACCACCAATCTTGTGAATTTGATTTCCTTTGGAACACGCAAATGTTTTCCGAGTTCACTTCCTGTTTTATTTCATGTTTTTTCCGTAAAACTTTTTTTACTGCTTTGTTAGCAAAACTTACAACTATGCAAAATATTGCTGCCATAAAACACAACGTGCACACAAATATTTGCATGTCAGAAAATTTGCATAAATATTGAAATAGATTCACCTAATCAAATAAGTAATTTAAAGCTACCAATTCAATGTGTCTGCAGTTTATATAGATAAGACAGAATGTACAGACCACAAGCCCCATATACTGTAGTTCATTCACACAAAGGTGTTTATTTATCAAGTAGTAAAAAGTGTGGAGAATTAGACCAGTGTTGAAGTTGCCCATAGCAACCAATCAGCTCCTACCTATTATTGTACCGCGGTATGTACCAAGGATTTCGCAAAGGACAGCTCTCTCTTGATGAGAGCTGTCCTTTGCGATGCTGCCGGGCAAAGGGACTTCCGGGTTGAACACCCAGAAGTCCTTCTGCACATGCGCAGAAGGCTGCGGGCCGCGGGGGCTCATGGGAGGGATCCGATCGGATCCCTCCCTGCCCCGAGCGTCGCTTTAAGAAGCCCGTAGGCTTCTATTGGGTAACGCCACCTGAAGGTGGCGTTACCTAGTGACGCGTATACTTAATACATACAGGGAATGCGGTAAAACCCCCGAAAACTGCATTTTCGGGGGTTTTACCGCATTAATACATCTCCCCCTCAAAATGAAAAAATCCCAAATCATAGCTAAATAAGCCCTTTCCACTATCTTACTAAACCCCGTCTCTGATTCATCAAAACCCAAGTTTATTTGTCCAATCAGACATACTCTTTTCCCAAGGCACTCACTTGCCTTATATAGAACCACCCCTTCTGGGTACACGAATCTGGACAGTATCACTAATATTGAGACTTGCCAGGTATGCAGACAGTATTGCAGTGTGGATCTGGCTGCTATGCAGTCTAGTTTAGGTCTGATGGCCTCTTACGTATTAGTGGAGGCTAACCCATTTTTCCACTCGCTAAGCAAATAGGGGGTCATTCAGACCCGGTCGTTAGCGCCGATGCGCTCAGACCGGGTCGATGGGCCCCCACAGAGCATGCGCACGACGGTGCCAGCAACGTCGTGCGCATGCGTGAGACCCGCTACAACCGACAGCGCCGGTCGTAGCCGGTCTCGATCCAAAGGGGGCGAGCTGTCGATGTTGATTGACAGCTCACCCCGTTTGGAAGGCAGGCCGGGGGGGTGGCAGCCCAAACGGGAGCGTTCCCATGGGAACGCCTACCGTTTGGGGGCGGCCCCACTGACATCACTAGTGATGTCAGTGGAGAGCTTCCGGCTCAGACAGAGCTGAAAGCTCTCCGGGGCTTACGATAATGGAGACCCTACCCTAGGGTCTCGTCGTAAGCCCCGCTGGTCGCGATGGTCTTGACCATCGCGACCATCACCTTAGGTGGTCGTAAGGCTGTGGGTGTTAACCCACAGCCTTACCACCGCAAAGGAGGACGTCTTGAAAATTCAAGAGGTCCTCCCCTCATTCAGACCGACCGCACGCTCTGTGCGACCGGCTCTGAATGAGGTCCATAGTCTCAACAGCTGCTGTCCTATTGCTGAAGATCACCGCAAAGTAAGTTATCAATTGACTCCAGTACCAATGAGCTGTAGGGTTGTGGCTGTACTTGGACGCAGTTATGCCATAAAGCAGTGACTGGTTTTTAGTGGTAGAAAATACAGTGGCGTGAAAAACTTTTTACCCCTTTCTGATTTCTTCTCTTATTGCATATTGGTCACACTTATACCCCTTTTACACCAGAGGTAAATCCCGGGTTATTGCAGGGTTAACCTGGGCAGCTCCTTGGTGTAAAAGGGGTGAGGGTTTGTTCGCCGGGTCTAGTGACCCGGCAATCCAACCCAGGTTAATAGCAGGGTTTAACATGGGAGTAACCCGTGAAACCCCGCAGTGTGTATGGCGCACTCCGGGTCTTGATGACCTGGAGTGCGCTGCTAGCCGGTCGATTGGTCCGGCTTCAGTGGCGCTTGGAGATGACGTCATCTCCAAGCGTCCACTTTCACGCCGGAAAAGCCGGGTCTATGCATACCCGACTGCGGTGTGAGCGCCGCCGACTCGGGATATTCCCGAGTCGGCGCCAGCTAAATTCCGGGTCTGATCTGGATAGGAACCCTGGGCCTGATTCAGAGCCGCTCGTAAGCGGCCGCTCGTTCGCTCCGAGCGATGTTCGCACATCTGCGCATGCGTATGGGTCGTAATGCGCATGCGCCAACAAGTCATTGCGGTCGGAAATCGAACGCTCGCAAAATAGCGAGTGCCTGCTAATTTGAGTGACAGGATGAGGCGTTTGTGGGTGGTAACAGGGGAAGGTGCTTGAAAACGGGGAGTGGTGATCCGAACGCAGGCGTGCCAAAAGGTCAAAACGGGCGTTTTAAGGGTGTGTGCATAATTAACAAAGCAGCGTCATCGACCACGTCACTTGGTTGTTTCTTAGCCTGAACTGTTCGCATGATTGCGGTAGGAAAATCCAACCACAAGCACTGCGAGCAGTTCAGACGCCTTTCGATGTACTCGATTAATCTAATAAATAGCGGAGATGACGTAGGATGCGAGCGGCCAGGGGGCGTCTTTACAAAATAGCGAGCGCATATTTCGTTCGCTCGCTCAGACATAGAGGCTTCAACAGACCGCAAAGAGCGAGCGCTCAATTTAAATAGCCGGCCCCTTTTTCTGAACGAGCGAGCGCAAATAGCGTCCGGCTCTGAATCAGGCCCCCTGTTCCAACTTCGGGTCAGACCCGGAATTTTGGTGAGAAAGGGGTATAATTTGTTCCAGATCTTCAAACCAAATTGAATATAAGACACAGATAACCTGAGTAAACACAAAATCTAGTTTTTAAATGATAATGTTATTTATCGAGGGGAAAACAAATATCCTAACCAATATTAACCATGTGAAAAAGAATTGCTTCCCTAAACTTAACAACTGGTTCTACCACCTTTAGCAGCAACAACTGCAACCAAACGCATCCCACAACTGGAGATCAGTCCTTCACAGGCATTATGTCACATTCTTCTTTGCTACATTGCTTTAATTCAGCCACCCTGGTGGGTTTTAAGCATGAACTGATTTCTTAAGGTGCTGCCATAGCATCTCAATTGGATTCAAGTCAGGACTTTGACTAACTAGGCCACTCAAAAACATTAATTTTGTTTCTTTTGAGCCATTCAGAGGTGAACTTTCTCTTATCTTTCGGATTGTTGTCTTACTGCATAACCCAATTGCGCTTGAGCTTGAGATCGTGGACTGATGACCGGACATTGTCCCTCAGAATTTTCTGGTAGAGAACAGAATTCATAATTCTGTCAATTATGGCAAGTCGCCCAGGTCCTGAAGCAGCAAAGCATCCCCACACCATCACACTGCCACCACCGTGTTGTACTGTTGGTATAATGTTCTTCTTGTGCAATTCTGTGTTATCTTTACGCCGGATATGTCAGGGACCCATTTTTAAAAAAGTAATATTTTGTCCACCGAACATGACAGGCCTTTATGTTCCTCTTAGTTAGCAGTGGTATTCGCGTTGCAACTTTCCCGTGGACACCATTTTTGTCAAGTCTCATTCTTATGGTGGAATGGTGAATGATGACTATAACTGAGGCAAGTGAGGCCTGCGGTTCCTCAGATGTTCTTTTGTGAATTCCTGGATGAGTCTTGGAGGAGTACTGGTAGGTCGGCCACTCCTTGGTAGATTCACCAAGTTTTCTCCGTTTGGAGATCATAGCTCTCACTGTGGTTCACTGGAGTCCCAGAGCATTAGAAATGGGCTTGTAACCCTTTCCAAACTGATATATATTTTTTTTAAAAATTCAAAATTCTTCTGGATTTTGTTTTGATCACAGAATACTCTGCTGCTTGTTGAGACTTTTTAGACAAGTCAACATTGCTGAATAGGTTCTAATTAAGTGATCTTTAGATTCAACAGTGCTGGCAGTAATCAAACCTGAGTGTGTCTATTCTAATTGAATCAAATTATCAATCCCATTTGGTTGATAGGTTGAATGAGTAACTAAGGGGGCAATTACTATTTCACACTGGGCCAGTTGGTGTTGAATAACATTTCTCCTTTAATAAATGAAATGATCATTTAAAACCCCCCCCCCAAAACTGTATTTTGTGTTTACTTGCTTTTGTCTTATATTCAATTTTGTTTGAAGATCTGAAACCATTAAGTATGACAAATATGCATAAATAGAATGAGGTGGGCAAAAACTTGTTCCTGCTACTGTAGTTAGAATTCTGAATATCATGTAGGAAACAGGATGATGTATCAAGAACATAGTTTGATTGTTGTGTATGTCTTATGCTGGGTACACACTGGCAGATATATTGGCCAATCAATCGATCGGTCAATATATTGTATGCCCGTCGGCCAGTGTGTACCAGCGATATGTCTGAACGACGTCGTTCACAGACATATCGCTGCGGCTGTGCTGCACAGTCGATGGCGGATATATCTGCAGATTTATCTGTCCATCGTGCTGTGTGTACGGGCGATCAGCTGACCTCCCGTACACTTGGAGTGGCAGCCGCGTCGAGGGGGTTGCGCTGTGACCCCCGGACAGCGGGATCCGCATCCAAAATAGAAGATGATGGTTGTGTATGAACAACTATCATCTGCACATATTTCTGTAGATCACTCGATCTGCAGATATATCTGTTATGTGTGTACCCAGCTTCACATGCTTGGGTATGAATCTGTACATTAATATGATTACATAACACCTGTTTCAAAACAAGTTAAATTTGCCTTTATTTACTACCACAATATAAGTAAAAACTTGATAAACCCATCATTTGACAACATTGTAGCACAACAATCTTAGTGAATGTCAAGATGATCCTTATTACTCCAGGATCTGACCAAATGTATAACTTTCCTCAGTTACTAATGTGTTACTCATAGTCTGTACTTTGTTCGATGGCACAATATAGCTGTAGGCAAATAAATAATGTCATCATCTGTCATTTTCATTATAAGGGTGAAATTAGGTCATTTCCAGCCTAATATTGTTGAAAAAAATAAAAATTATATATATATATATATATATATATATATATACATAGATAGATAGATAGATAAACACAAAGTTCATATTAAATGGCTTCTTACAGAGTGGATTCCTAACCCACAGGTAAAGGGTTGTCCACATTGGGTCATTCTACTATATTGGAACCGGTATCCAGATGTCTAGATAGACACTCAGTAGGTTGACACTAGATGGGCGACAGGGACAAAAGGTCGACTGACAAATAATTGACAGGGACAAATGTATACGGAAGGGGATGTTTAGGATTAGGCTAGGGATAGGTTTAGGCACTTGGGGGAGAGTTAGGGTTAGGCACCAGGGGGAGGGTTAGGGTTAAGCACTAGGGGAACGGTTAGGCTAGGGATAGGTTTAGGCACTTGGGGGAGGGTTAAGCACCAGGGTGAGGGTTAGGCTGTGGGAAGGCAGGGTTAGGTTTAGACACTTGGGAGAGGGTTAGTGACCAGAGGGAGGGTTAGGCACTAGGGGGAGAGTTAGGGTGAAGATTAGTCTTAAATTACAAAATATGTTGGCCATGTGTGTGTTGACCATATGTGTGCCGACCATTGTGCCTGTCAACCTTTTGTCCATGCCCACCATTTGCAGTGTCGACCATATGTGTGTCGACCATTTGTACCTGTCAGCCTTTCGTCCCTGTCGACCTATTGTCTGTCTACCAACTGTTGTCGACCATTTGCTGTATTGACTGCCTATCTAGACACTGTTGATCTTCTATACCACATCCACTGGAACCTATGGGTTAATTCAACACATGATTAAATGTTTCAAAATTCTGAAACATGGTCATGCGCTAAATTATAGTATTTCATGAGTAAAGAATAAGCTTACCCGAGCTACTTTTACTAATTAAAATTGTAATGTACTTAAAGACAAGTAACCTCTGTGTCTTATATAGACTGATTATCCAGAGGAATTATAAATGCGCCCAAAAGGTCCTCCCCTTTATTAGAGTATTACAGTGAGTGTGTGTATGTATGTATGTATGTATGTATATATAGATAGGAATATTCTGTGCCATATCTATCTATCCATGAGTGTGCCATTGCTAGGAGTGGCAGGAGCAATCTTTGTGACAGCGCTGCTAGTCTAAGTACGCTGTACGCCATCTGTAGTTACTGTATAGAAAAACTTTCTGGAAAAAAAATTATGATGTAAAAATATTGATTCCAGAAAGTGCTAGATTGATAAAAATGCTACGAGCCCTTTTAAGTCTATGCTGACATCTGCAATTGTAATAATGATGGAAACTGTAAAAATGCTGTATAGTCTGTCAGGACATATTGGGAAGTAGTTTTCTATATTACATAACCACTGTATATGGCTGGATTTAATCTATAACATTTCATATCACTGTAGCTCTCTGATCTTTCATTGTCAGTAGCACAAATAGCATTAACATCTGGATCCTCAGAATTCACATCTTGTGTTTATAAAGTCACAGCTAATCATCAAGTGCTCGGATAAAAGGTTTCATTCAGCAGTATACAATTGTCTAGTTTCCATTCTCCATAACTAACAACTCTGTATGGACTGGATGTTATTGTTATTATTCTGGATAATTAGTGGAATTCTTTTAAATACTCAAAAAGTAGAAATTAAGCCAAAATGATTACTATTAAGTTGTGGAGTCAAGTACTAAAGACCCACTTATCGGTTAAATCAGAATTACTTCCCTTTTCAGTCCATATTCCCTAAATTAGAATAAGATGATTTTTCAAATCAGATTGTTGTCGCGTCTAAACGCCCCCACACGCGGGGCGATTTTTCACACGATCTGGCCGTTTTCAATTGATCGTAGCGACCAATCGTGTGAAAATTTGTGTTTTCATACACTATTACGATGCGATGCGCGTCCCTGGCGTCGTGTATCGGTATCCTAGATCAGATGGTTTTGCAGAAGGATTTGACCCATCTTAATACATCATATTGTATGGTCGTTTGTAGAATTGCAGCATTTCTAAATACAAATCGTACAGAATGTCAAGGGAAGAATTTTCAAGGGAATCGTATGCGAGATCGGATCGGATACAAATCGCCCAGTGTATGGGGGCCGTAAGTCACTGTGTGAATCCACAAGGGCGCACCAGGAGACCGTGCTGATTAATATTATATGCATCACTTTTATATCTGTGGTTGCGACTGAATCTGTAAATGGAACTTGGCATGAAAAAAAGCTGCGACCGCTTCATCGTAGCACTACGCATGCTGATTCAGAGACCCAGTCACACACAGATATACAAGTGTCACACATCAAATGAATCAGCACGGTCTCCTGGTGCGCCCTAGTCGCATTGCGACTTAGACGCCTGTTCGGCAACAAAAGACACCCGACACTAGCAGAGTTGCACGGGCCGTTGCTGCTCACTCACACCAGGCATATTGCGCTGCATGGCGTATATAGGGTAGATGAGAACGGTCACCTCTGTATTAATATTATCGCAAGTTCTAACACGTTATGAAAAAGTTTTCATATATACTGTATTTGGGAATGTTGCAAGAGGGCATATCTTTTTGCATCAGCTTTATGTTTTATATCGTCCCAGCCGTCGGCTCCTGTGTACACCCGATATATCTGAAGGACTTTGTTCACAGATAAATCGCTTGGGCTGTGCAGTACGGCAGATGCAATATATCATGCAGGTACATCGCTCATATCTGCCAGTGTGTACACACGACCGACCCACCCATATGCCGGCCTCAGGAAGCAGTTCAAATGACGACAACACTGCTTCCTCTGACCACACATCGGTTAGTGTGTATGTACATGCACGTACTTACCTAGTTGGTCGATGGGTTGACCGGATGGGCGAACTGTAGGCCAAGTGTGTTCCCAAGTAGCAAGAGACTCATTTTTGGACACAAAATCATCTACTTAAAATGAACAAATAATACTTGTGTGTTTCTGAAACTTTAAAATGAAAACAAACATAAAAGGCTAATTCTACTTTTTGTTGACTTTACCCATAGAACATCACACATTCCCCTTCTCCTGCATGGTGGTGGTTCTACCCTTTATGAATGTATAGGCTCTATATTGGTTCTCCGACGTGTATTGATGACATGTGCACTTTAAATCTGTGAAATATTGCAGCAAAGTTTCTCTGCTTCCAGTAGAGCTGATGCGCTGTATATGTAAATGGATCAAATTCTGATGCCTTGTCATATTTCATACCTTGTCATATTTCATACCTTGTCATATTACATACCTTGTCATATTTCATACCTTGTCATATTACATACCTTGTCATATTACATACCTTGTCATATTTCATACCTTGTCATATTACATACCTTGTCATATTTCATACCTTGTCATATTTCATACCTTGTCATATTACATACCTTGTCATATTTCATACCTTGTCATATTACATACCTTGTCATATTTCATACCTTGTCATATTACATACCTTGTCATATTTCATACCTTGTCATATTACATACCTTGTCATATTTCATACCTTGTCATATTACATACCTTGTCATATTTCATACCTTGTCATATTTCATACCTTGTCATATTACATACCTTGTCATATTTCATACCTTGTCATATTTCATACCTTGTCATATTACATACCTTGTCATATTTCATACCTTGTCATATTACATACCTTGTCATATTTCATACCTTGTCATATTTCATACCTTGTCATATTAAAAGCTATTTTGCAGAACTCAGCTGGTGTTATTTTACAAGGACAGTAGCAGCATATTAAGCATCCTAGCAATGAAGTCGTAATTATGTATTTTTGTCTCTAGCGAGCCTTTATAATAACATAGGTATTCCCAATTCTAGTCATTAAATGGGATGTATCTGTTCTGTGATAATTCACTGCCTAAGACCGCCATAGATTTTGGACAACTCTTTTTATTTGTCAGTCAATTGCCTGCCATTATTTTTAGTCATTGTCAACACTTAAAAGGGAACATTGACATATATGGGTATTTATTTGCTGTCTACCCTTGTCCCCCTTCAGGCAGAGGTGGGATACAGGTCCCTGAGAGTGTGCCATAGTTTACTGTGCATGCACCATTTTCCCGGCAATCTGTGCATACACTGTAGAAAGAGAAAATGTCCGCCACTCCATTTTCCCGGAGCCCTGTGCATACGCAGTACACTCTAGCACATAGGGGGGAGTTGGCCCAGACGGGGACTGCACACAGGCCCTCTCCTCACTTAATAGGGGCTGATTTATCAAAGAAAGAAGATATCTAATCCTGTGGTGGCCACTTAATCCGGTGGTGGCCATCGCCGTTGACGGCAATAGAATTAGCTCTACTGCGACAGCTTCCTAACGGAAACAATAGAGAAGTATGTATGACTTCTTTATTAAGTACTGCTGGCTGTTCTCCAGTGATATTGCCATCTCAGGATGGATACAACAGGATGCAATACAGGAATAAAAATATATAAATCAATAAATATTTTTTTCTTTTTAAACTTATTCTAAAATTGTTTTGTTTTCTATTTTTAAACTTTTTTTTTGTCATTTTTTTTAATTTTTGAACTCACTGTGTGTAGGGTCTGATCTTCCATGTTATTTGATATAATTAGCCTGCCTTTAGAAGTTCTTACTCCTACTAGTCTTCCTGTAATTTCTCCTATCCCTACACATTTAGCTTTCGCGGGGGAAGCGATTAGTTGGACTCCAAGCCCTTTAAAATTTTCGCACATGTATGATCTGGGATGTAGTTAATATGCCGGTGGACGGAATTCTGCCACCCTTGCAAAATGCAAACGCCACTATCCTGAAGGAGATCAGGATACCGGCATTGGCAAGTGGATTGCCGGACTCTCGATCATTAGGACCCGGGTAAGTATTACAGTTTACACGGGGATGGGGGGGGGGGGGGTTAGGGTTAGGCATCCCCGGGGGGAGATTAGGGTTAGGCACCCTCCTGGGACGGTTAGGGTTAGGCCAAGAGGGGGGGAGGTTAGGGTTGGGCACCTCCAGGGTAGGGTTAGGTTATGGTGTGGGAAAAGGGGGTTAGGTTTAGGCATCATTAGAGGGGGGGGAAATAGGCACCACCTTGGGAGGTTAGGGTGAGGCACCAACCAAGGGAGGGTTAGGGTTTGGGGGGTTAGAGGGGTAGGGTTAGGTTACTTCATACCCAACCCGTGTGATCCAGGTCTTGATTGTTCAAAAAGTCCCAGACTGGCTGGCAAATAGGTAATTCTAGGCTTTCGTCTGCTGGATCAGCATCGCTTAGCTGTCCGGTTGGTATTTCAGTGATGATTTGCCGAGATCTCTTCAATCACCGCTTTGTGATGTATAGATCCCTTAACATTTATGGGAAGTTTTTCTTTATGATTGCTATACAGCAGGACGGAGTTAGCCACCGTTAACTAAGTTTACTAAGCCCCCATCTTCAAACTACCAGATAAATAGGGTTTTATAAATACACCCCTAAATCGGTATTCCAAAAGATTGTTACATATAGTTTGGTAATAATCCCTATAGATTATGGTCTATTGGGCACACAATAATAGCTTGGTAGGCAGATTACTTACTTATCAAATCAGATTTTCATCTGCCACACTGAGAACCTGCTTTGACTTGAAAGGACCATCTGGGATGACAATTTTTCGGTCTGTGCTGTGTTTAAGCGTAACACACATCTGACATTCCGGCCAGATAGATTACACACCAAGGAGTAGTAAGTTAATAATGTGTTAAATGTCTGCTGTTCTGTCATGCATACAGAAGGCCCCATTTTGCATGATGTTAATGACATTGCCGAAGCTGTGTCCTCCCCATCACCCCCTTTTCCCCTCTATGACAGATGCTAGCAGCATGTAGTGATGATTGTGTGCTCTAAGCTGTTGGAAGTGGATAAGGGTCATTAAATCATTTCCAGTAATTCTGAGGACAAAGTTGCCAAATGTTTTACAAAACTCTTTAAAAGTCTCAGTGTCCTATTGGATTGCAAACAAGGGCCTGATTCAGCACGGATCGCAGCTGCGATTACGCTATAGGTCTGCTGCGAAAATGTGCTAATGAGTGCAATTGCAAAGCCGTCGAAGAGTCAGCATAGAGACGCCCAGTACTGCTATCTCACACCCGTAATACCTTGCAGTCCTGCGTACACATCAGTAACATCGAGTAACATCGGCCCCTCACGCACAATTACAGCAGCTCTGACCTGCCGCCGAAATGGCACGTCTTGTTGCACCCCATGAGTACACAAGCTGCGTATGCCGTCTCAGTGGCTAATTGATACACGCCCATGTAACGGCGTTCAAACGGACAGACACGCCTGCGTTTCACTGACCACTCCCCCATCACCACCCCTAAACGCTCACAGCCTGTCACTCACTCTGCGATGGCTTTTATCCTGCTTGAGTGATTGTAAAGCAATTGCAATGCTAACTCACGCACGTGCACTGCGCTGCATACGAAGGCACAGTACGCACTATTGATTTGCGTACACTATTGCAATAGCGATCCATGCTGAATCAGGCCGCATTTTACATATCATATGAAGGTAATCCTGTGTCTGTGATAGCATAGAAGTGAGCACAGATGGTGTAATGGTTAGCATTACCGCCTCACAGCACTGAGGTCGGGGGTTCAATTCCCACTACGGCCCTACCTGTGTGGAGTTTGTATATTCTCCCTGTGCTTGCGTAGATTTCCTCCAGTTACTCCGGTTTCCTCCCACACTCCAAAAACATACTGGTAGGCTAATTGGCTCCCCCAATAAAATAAATAAATAATCCTACTGTGTAAGTATGTGTGTGAGCATGTGATAGGGAATATAGAGTGTAAGCTCCACCGGGGCAAGGATTGATGTAAATGGACAAATATTCTCTGTAAAGCGCTGCGCTATATAAATAACTGGTATCTGTAATGTCTAGGGGGGTCCACACCACACACCATGCTCAATACTTGCCTCTCCAGAGTCCCTCATCGGTGGTAGCATCGCTGTATAAATCGCCTGGAAAATTAGCGCCACAACCATTTCCCTGTCGATTTGCGCATGCACAGTAGGAAATTAGCTGGAAAATGGCTGCCGTGCCCTTTTCCCTGGTGACCTGCGCATGCACAGCAGACTCTGGCACAGACTAGTCCCCGGAGTTTACTGCTGCGCTCAGTGTGCTGCAGGTCGCTGGGTAGAGAGGAGGGGGCTACCGGACGGGGAATGCACACGGTCCCTTCCTCTCTTTATACACCCCTGACTAGGTGTCATGAAACATGATTTAACCCAAAGTGCATCTTTTTACATCATACTTGCCGACAAACTGGGCAGCCAAGTCGGCACAGCAAGGTGGGCGGTGTGGGGGCGTGACGGCATGATCGCCTCCCGGCGCTTCCAGATGAGTAGGCAAGTATGGACTACATGTGGCTGGTCCTTTATACAAATAAACTATTCTGTCCTATGTATCTATGCTCATTAGCTTTAGATTTTAAAGGGCCTTCTCTCCGATGTATATTTACTAAAAGTCGATTTTAATCTAACATCGATCAACATCGATATTGTGTTTCTGGGCCTAAATTAATTTTTTTCACTGAAAAAGTATTAGTAAATGTGTGATTTATCCCCAGAAACACAACTTTGATGTTGATCGATTTTCATCCATTTCAAATCTATCAAAATTGATTAAAACCGACCTTCAGTAGATATACCCCCCCTTCTGTTCTATCATTTGTTATTTCTAATCAATGTACGGTAAAGAAAATGTTTCCCGCTGATGGTATAGCTCTGTGCAACATGAGAGAGACTAATAATATTATTAATGTTTATTATGTAACTCACTAATACACAGCTTTGTGTGTATGTTCCCTACCAAACTCCCTTTACCTACTCATTAAATAATTTCCTTGACTAAATGTCCCTGGTATTATAACTGATCAGGTGCAGCCTGTGGAAAGTTCAGAAAGTAGAAGCATTAAAGCTGAACTTATTTTCTGTCCCTGACTGCGGTTCATCTGATCCAGTCGTGTTCTCCTTAAAACATTTGGTTTTCTCTAGGCGCGTATCGTGCTCACTGAAGACAATGCACAATCGTGTCTATTAATACAAATGCTCAGCATCATTCCTCATTATATTGCTAAGAATAATGACATCCTCTGTAGAAGGATAGGATGTTAGCAGCCCCTATTCTGCAGCAGGAGACTAAGCTTTGCTCGCTGAGATTGTTATTAGATGCATGGCATATTACTTTATTGCTGATTTTATTTGTCCTAATGGTGACTCTGGACGGCCTAGCAGCACATCAGTGTCTGTGTATTCATTGGAAATAGATTTGCCATGTTCACAGACAGCTTATAGTACACCAATGTACTAAACATTTTATTATTCATGAGAATTCATCTTAGCAATACAACTCCTGCTTCAGTCATGCCTAGTTTCTGGTGTACTGCTAGCCTACTTCCAACTATTATTTGAATGTTGCTTCAGGGAAATCCCGTAGGGTGATTTCAAGGTGGGAGGTGTGGCGCTGCGAATCATGTCACCGTGTGCGTCATTGTACAGCGAGGGGGGGGTGATGTTGATGTGGTTCACCATGATACACCAAGAGGACGGTCTGCTCTCTAGGAAATCTCAGAGAGCTTCCTGAAATTCGGGATTCAGTCAACAAGTGTGCCTAAGGGGTCTAGTTACTAAGCAATGTTAGAGGACATAGTGAAAAGTGATAAGAAAGTGATAAAGTGCCAGCCAATCCGCTCCCAACTGTCATCTCACAGGCTGTGTTTGAAAAATGACAGTTGAGATCTGATTGGCTGGCACCTTATCACTTATCACTTTTCACTCTGTCTCCTAACACTGCTTAGTAAATAGACCATTCAAGCTTCTAAGTGCCACATGCCTCAGTAATGTCACTAATACTTGGTTAATAGTCTTGAAAATATTGTTTCAGCACACTAAATTGCTGCAGCCGCTGTGCGCATGCGACAGGTACCCTTCAAGCTACGAATAAAAGACCGAGAGACATAAAAACTACCTTTAAAATGTTATTGAGATTTTGCTTTACATGTTACAGTTTTATTATTTTATACATTGCTGTTATTATATAGTGCTTCTCGTATGTTAAGATGTGGTTCAATATATATATATATATATCTGTGAAAATTGTATTTTCCATGGTGAGTATCTGACATTTTATATTTTATATGAGCTAGCAACACACGCCATGTTCCATCTTTCAGTGTTTACAATGGGTATAACCTGAAAGTCAGCACGTGTTTCTTTCGGTAATATAATTTTGACACTAATATTTATGACTCTGGGATGTGTGACTTTATGTGGCTCTGAATCTATATTGTTAAAAATCTAACTTCTATATTTAGAATGCTGAAGGCTAAGTGGCCATTCTACATTAATATTGCTGTCCAGTTACTTAGCAATTCTACAAGATATCTTGTCTTCAGTATATGTTACAAAGCTGTATACAGCAGATTTATATGACATTAGTGTTATTGGATGATTACAGCATATATTTGTAATGATTGTCATTGTTTTCTGTGGCCAGCTGTAAATATTGAATGAATCACTTTGATAGTGGTAATAAGAAACAGCACCACAACAGGTTGGGAGAAGTAGTGCACCCCATCAATGCAGCCGCACGTGTACACATGCATTCTGTGAAGATGTAGAGTTAAGCCTATAACTGGAACACCCCAGCCCTGTACCCGATAGACCTGTTCCATTTTCACCTTTTGGGTTTCCGGTTTAGGAAACAAAAGGGAAGCAGGCAATAGATAATCATATTTGTGCTGGAACTATCGATGGATTGAAGCAGAGTTTGATTAATACCTCATGGGACCCTAGGGATGTGCACCCTTGTACCCAGACAAAAATGGTGTTAGGGCATCAGGGCCCTTACGTGTCCACTAGGCACAATACAAGAGCCTAGGATGGCTAATGGATGGATGGCTCTGGACTTACGGTAGCCTTGAGTAAAGGACTAGCAGATTTGAATGAGATTATTTTTTAATGGGTTGTGGGGGCTGACATGGCAATTTTAGAAATGTTTCGCTGTAATTAAACATAAAAAGCGAAGGGTGGGGGCTTTTTCTAATATCCTGGGAGGAGATTGTAGCTTTAAGAGGCTGTCGATTTTCCAGTTAGTCTTGACAATCTTCAGAAATTTCTTGACTCATCCATAGGGGTCCCTGTGCGTTCCCCAATCTACTTAAGATTTGTCTTCTTTCCGAGTCATACAGATCAAGCACCCCGGCATGGGATGTAGTCGGCATCCCGGCATGCGGGATGCCGACGGACTGAAAACCGGCGCCTTGGGCCCTGTTGCAAAATCTGAACATGGACTCTGTTTCACAGAGGTTACATTGCCATCACATTGCTATACAGGCCCATCGTTCACAGAGTGTTTCACAATGACCAATAATAAATACGCAATACATATTTAGTCAAATAAAGAACTGATAAAAAGACTTCAACCTAATAATATTATTATAATCTTTTATTTGTAAGGCTCCACAAAATTTCTGCAATGCTGTACAAGGAATATAAATAGTAACAATGTAACTTGACATAGAAGTACAATTGAGGGGTGTGGTATGATATGTTTAGAGAGAGATTACAGCGCCAAGTGGGTATAAATCCTCCTAAATTGTGTTTTAGTTGTGTGTTACTTATCTCACACACATATACTTTAACCAAACCAAAAATGTATAGATGGTTATCATGCACTCCCCCAATGATATGGGTGTCAGCTCAACCAGTAAAAACAATGTATCAGTGGTAATCTGCTACATATATAAAAATGGAGCTATTAGAACTGGAATAGAGCGTCCAATGTGCTTATGTACCTTTATATATACACAACCGGTATTAAATTGATTAATGAACTGTGTAAAAAGTGCTGCAGTGCAAAAAATAATAATATATTAAGGGATACCTCCCAAACAATGAAGTACCCGAAATAAATATCAATCAAATTCGTATAAATGTGCAACCGTGCATCAATTATTAAAGTGCAAAAATATGAAAGTGCAAATCAGACAATATTAAAAAATTAAAATAATAGTTTTAATCAAAATCAGCAATAATATCCTTCCACATGAAGGATAAAATACATAAAAAATTAAGAAAACAATTGCACGTCTGTATATATATATATATATATATATATATATATATATATATATATCAAAATACCATAAAAAATCAAAATAAATAGGGATTTGAAAAAATAAATATAGCTTATCTTATAAAAAATGGCAAGATCATGAATGGGTAGAGAACTGGAGCAACCAATGCGTTTCGTCCGTATCCTGGACTTCTTCAAGGGATATGATATGTCGACATCCTGAAGGTCGACAGTCACGACATGGTCAATATGTTGACATGTATTTAATCCTAACCCTAAACCTAAATATAACACTAAAATGTACTGTCGACATTCTAGCTGTAAAATGTCTACATAAAGAACATGTCGGCATTTTGACCATGTTGACAGTTTACATGACGACATTCATGAATGTCAGCATTCAGACCACTGTTGACATTCTCACCGGATACCTAATATAGTGTAAACTTCCATAACTAGGAACGTCATACAGCAATAAATGGCATAGTAGGTGTGACGAGAACACAGTATCGGAGTCACTGCATGGACTTGGAGACAAAAGAGAAAGGAGCACAGGTGGCATGACTAGCGCTAGGAGGAACAAGTGGGAACAGGTCTCTTCCCGTGAGATCTTACACACTAAGGGGAGGGGAGAACAGTTGGCCTGTGAACTGTACAGAAGAACAGGTCAAGGGCAGAGAGGTAAGGGGTGATTGAGAGGAGGACTGGTGGGCTTTAATGAAATGTGTGTTTTGAGTGCATGTTTAAAGCTGTTGAGACCATTAGAAACTCTAACTTGGCGAGGGAGTCGGTTTCAAAGGAGGTGGGCAGAGAGGATGTGGAGTTGGGCGCGAGATGAGGTAACCAGCATGGAGGTGAGGTGGCAATCAGTGGAAAAGCGGAGGGGGCGGGTAGGAATTTGGACACAAATGAGGTTGGAGATGTAGGAGATGAGTGATTTAAGGGCTTTTTATGTGAGGATGAGGAGTTTGAACTGGTGCCTAAGTGGGATAGGGAGCCAGTCAAAAGGTTGCAGAGGGGGGCATCTGTAGTAATTATCTGTAAATTAATAAAACGCCAAACAAAATGAATAAAACAATGGATAGAGTGTGTTACCTCTTTGAAAACATTTATTTTTTAGCCCTTGAAGAGCTTTGACAAAAAAAAACTATGCCAAAATGACCAGACAGCACTGCATTGGTGATATAGGGAAAGATTGATCAAAGCTTGGAGAGAGATAAAGTACTAACCAATCAGCTTCTTTCTGTCATGTTACAGGCTGTGTTTGAAAAATAACAGTTAGGAGCTGCTTGGATGGTACTTCGGGGGCTATTTACTAAGCCTAGGATGGAGATAAAGTGAACAAAGATAAAGTACCAGCCTACCAGTTCCTAACTGTCATTTTTCAAACACAGCCTGTGACATTGCAGTTAGGAGCTGATTGGCTGGTACTTTACTGCACTTTATCTCCATTGAAGGCTTAGTACAGAGGCGTATCTATAGTGGGTGCAGGGTGTGCAGTGTAGCGAGGAGGGTCCATACCGCACACCCTGCACACATATTTTCTAATACTTATCTCTTTGAAGTCCCATGTTGGCTGTAGCAGCCCTGCACAAAACACTAGTGCGGCCATTCTCTCAGCATTTTGCACATGCGCAGTGGGGAAATCGCCAGTAAAATGGCAGCCATGCCATTTTCCCGGTAACCTGCGCATGCGCAGTAGACTCTGGGCACAGACTAGTGCCCAGAGTCTACTGCTGCGGTCAGTCCGCTGCCGGCCGCCGGGGAGAGAGGAGGGGGCCCCGGACAGGGAAGGCACACTGGCCCCCTCCTCTCTTAATATGCCCATGTCTCCGCTGTAGTTTTACAGGGATGTAGTCATTGTAGCGTTAGTCACGGGGGGGTTAGGATTAGTGATTCTAGCGGGGTTAGGGTTAGGTTTTGGGGGGGATTAGAGTTGGGCACCCCCAGGGAGAGGTTAGGGTCAGGCACCCTCTCGGGAGGGTTAGGTTTAGGGAGCGGTAAGGGTGGGCTATGGTTAGGCATCCCCGGAGGTAGATTAGGGTTAGGCACTAACGGGGGAGGTTAGGGTTAGGCACCACTAAGGGAGGGTTAGGGTTAGGGGGGGGACAGGGGTAACTTACCTGCCCCTGTCTGGATCTTGATCCTGTCGGGCATCAATCCCATTCCGTTTTAAATAGTTAAAGAGGTTAAAAATGTCACAAAGCATAGTGGTGTTTCACTGTCATTTTAATGTAATATACAAATGTTTTTCAAGGTTGACCTTAAAATGCTGAATCATGTGTATCAGTCAGTTATTCTAAAGTGGTTTCTGCTTTTTTTTCCCCTACCCTCCACTTGTTCCACTCACATAGATTATGTCTCCTGTAGAGGGAAATTAGTAGTGTTTCAAGCCCAGCTGCTCTCCCACTGGTTTCCTAATATCCATTCTCTGTGCCATTTTAATGCAGCCGCTCTTAATCCTATCTGGTATTTTTATGCTTTTGGCTCAGTTTTTTTTATCTGAATGAGCGAGAGGATCAGTTTACATAATTTTTCTCGGTGACTTAATCTCTTTGTCTGTGTTACTTCTGAGAGATATTACATAACCCATTCATACAGAGCATATCCCAGCCTGGGAGCATAGACCTATGTTTATCCTAAGCCTGTATAAACTCTTCTCACATGTACACGTTTATATACATCACAAGTAGCACTCTGCAGCATAACTCTAATGTCAAATTAAAAAGAGACTGTATCTGGGCTTTAACTATTTACGGCAGTGAAAATCCTGTAGAGGGAGGTCTCATAGACAATTGCAGAAGTGGGCAGAACGTCGGAGGGTTGTTTTCTCTCCCGGGCATTCAGGAGTCTCATGGACATTAAGGATATTATTGAGCAGTCAGTGTTCAAGTATGAATGCTAACTACTTTCGAGTGTTAAGGCCCCCATACATCTGTGATGGATTGCCGCAATTATCCCGTTCTGCCAACGTCGGGGCTGGGGGACCGGGAGTATTCAACATTTAGAGAAATCTTGATACCACGATCCTAACCCAAAAATGGTTGGAAACGATGAATCAGGGATTTTTAACATGTTGAATTTCCCTGATCCATTGACGGATTGCCAATCATTGATGTCCATGAATCGGCGTTTTTGGTCACCGATCTACGGATCGGGTCATCAGAAGAGGGAATCGCAGCTCAGGTGTATGGGATCCTTATGAGATAATCGCTTCTGTGATTTTATTGGGTAAGACCACATTGGGTTTTATTGTGATATCCCCACAGAGAAAGATAGGACTGGGACACCTGGGTTCATCCATGCAATAGCACTAGTAATATAATGAATCTAATGTTTTGTTTTGTTTTTTTTAAATCCAGTTCAACATGTACTGAAAATAAGGGTGACGTTTTGACACTCAAAAAACACTACAAGGTCTCTTCTAATGTAAATAAATGAAAAGCTAAGTATATTAAAAAAAAAAGTATCTGTCCCAGACTAACAAAAATAAAGGAAAATTAAATAATTTTTTTTGCCTATTTTTCTACAATATAAAATCATCTTAGTGATGTCATTAGTTCCTAATAAACTGTTAGCCTGTATCTTTGTGTGTTGTCACTGGCTTCTAGTGAACTTATGCATTCTTGTGCAATGTGACCAGTTCCGAGGTTTTGTTTTATGTATCTGGTTCCTATTGTACAGATAGGTTACATTTATCACACGCCCATTTTGAATGGATAGGTTGCATTCTTGTGTGATGTCACAGGTTCCTAGTGAACTGATAGGTTGCATTCTTGTGTGATGTCACTGGTTCCTAGTGAACTGATAGGTTGCATTCTTGTGTGATGTCACTGGTTCCTAGTGAACTGATAGGTTGCATTCTCACCTCTTCAGACAAGCTTATCAGATTCCAGAACCGACCACATAACCTTCATAGTTTCCATGCCTTATTACATCCCCTCTCACAGTCCACACATAACCTCAAGCACTGTCTTTCTTTCACATACTCCTGACATTTGGCCGATATTCCTGTGTGACTGGATCATGCAGCCCACCAAGAAACTCTGCATTCTGGCTGGACCAAATTGCAATATATAGCACCTATCCTTGTGTATCAATGCCTATTTCCCTATAGATTGTAAGCTTGCAAGCAGGGCCCTCTGACCTCTATGTCTGTCTGTTATTACCCTGTTTTGTTCCATAAATGTTTCCAATTGTAAAGTGCAACAGAATATGCTGTGCTATATAAGAAACTGTTAATAAATAAATAAATAATAATTCTTGTGTGATGTCACTGGTTCCTAATGAACTAATAGGCTGCATTATTGTGCTATGTCACTGGTTCCTAATGAACTAAAAGGCTCCATTCTTGTGTGATGTTGTCACTGGTCATTTATGAACTAATAGGCTGCATTCTTGTGTGATGTCACTGGTTCCTAATGAACCATTAGGCTACATTATTGTGTGATGTCACAGGTTCTTAATGAACTAATAGGCTGCATTCTTGTGTGATGTCACTGGTTCCTAATGAACTAATAGGCTGCATTCTTGTGTGATGTCACTGGTTCCTAATGAACTAATAGGCTACATTATTGTGTGATGTCATTGGTTCCTAATTAACTAATAGGCTACATTATTGTGTGATGTCACAGGTTCTTAACTGACATAGGCTGCATACTTGTGTGATTTAACTGATTCCTAATGAATTAATTGGCTGCATTCTTGTATGATGTAACTGGTTATTAATGAACTGAGCACCTGAGTTATCTAAGCTTAGCTCACAAAATGGGTTAAATTCCTTTTTTTCTGACTGTGAAACTTGTTATGTAAAACACAACAAACAAATTGTATCAAATCGTATAATGGATATCTGAGCCAAGCCTCATCACATGGGAAAGCTTGTAGAGGGTCCCAACAGCTGGGGTAAAGGCCATTGCCATTTTCCCATCATATCGCATTAACAAAAGCCCTTCTGTGTTCTCTGACTGTGGTTTCAGGCCAAGTAACTCTCGGCAGTGAAGAAAGCGGAGGAATATGAAATTATTTAAGCTGGTTTAAGCCTTGGTACAGTGGGAGTAAAAAATGTATATACAAGTGTAGAAAAATATATGTAGGATGTAAGAATTTCACATAAATAGGCCACATCAATGGTTAGTGATGTGGAGAATATTTGCGCTTTGTTTTTGTTCTTTGAAATATAAACAAGGTCAAAACAAAGTTCAGTGACAACAAAAATATGTTTTGGAAATGTGTAAAGTTTGTAAAATATGTGCTTACTGAATACCAGGGTAATGGTGCGTACACACTGGGAGATTTTACTGAGTGATTGCACGATTACGACATCGTAATCGTGTAATCGCTCAGTAATCAGTAATCATGCACAAATCGTGCACTACAATGACGGAAACGACCAGCGATGGTCGTTCCCGAAATTGTCCATTGCTTGAACATGAAGGCCAATCCGTTGATAACGACAGATTGGCCATGTTCAGGAATGAAGGAGGGTGCCTACACTGAACGACTGATTGTTAAGTGTAGGCACTACAAGGGAACAGTCGTAATCGTACTGTCTTTCCTGATTGCCCAGTGTGTACGCACCTTTACTCTGTAGGTGGGTACACATGGTGCGATGTAGGTAACGATCCAATCTCATTATTGTTTTCCCTTGAACTCCTGAACACTCCCGGGAAAAAAAAAATTGTGCATATACTTGGAACGATTGTACAAACGATCAAACGATATAGATGGGTCTTTAACGACTGTAAATCGCTAATGATATATCGTTTGGCAGCAAACACCTTACGATGCATATTCTGTCTCTCTGTCGGCTGGTACAAAATGGGGGAGTGGCTAGGAAATGTGACGACAAATCATTCGTTGTCCATGAAATCGTTCTTCGTGCGTACACACGGAACGATGTGTGCCAAAACGTGATAGGTCGAGATCTTTCCGCGTGTTGAAGAGGTCACCAACCACGACCAACGAACAGCGGGAACATGCATCGCATTGTTACTATGCCCACACACGGGCAGTTTTATATGAGTTGTCTTTCCAATCGGTCGAACATAGTCAATATCGTTTAAAAAATAGTACAGTGTGTGGGGGCCTTGTGTTTTAATCTAAGTGTAAGAAATGCCTAGGGGAGAATTCAATTGTTTTTGGGCGCCTGTAAGTTATGGGCACCCATCAGGCCAGGGCTTGACAAATTTTTCTAAAATCTAGGAGCCAGGATGAAAGTGTAGGAGCCAGACCACCGTCCCCCCAAAAAAATTACAGGAGTGAGTGAGGAGCACATCTCTGTGTGTTATGCAACTGTTATATACACTATACTAGTCCACAAAATGGTCACAGTTGAATGGATAGAGTAAATTGGAGGCCCTTTCACTGCTCTGCACAGCTCCCCTGCTCCACCCCCCACCCTCTAGTAATAATGGACCACATTTCACATAAAATAATGGTGCCAGAAAGTACAGCAAAACTCCCCTCCCGTCATGGTCACACCACTATCCGTCTGAAGCAGCTCCGCAATCTCTGGCCACGCATAGACCCTACTACCGGAGAGCTCTATGCAGCCGGAGATAGAAAACAGTAAACAGCCGGGATGTACAGGAGGATCAGCGTAGACTGGGACAGACAGCAGGGATCAGAGCAGGCCAGGATGGAGAGGAGTCGTCAGTGCAGGCCGGGACGGACAGAGGCACAGCAGTCACCGCAGACGACACTCAGCACATGCACTCCTGTGCATGATATGAACACCTTAATACTATAGGCACGAATCTCCGCCGGAGCTGATGAGGATCTGCTTCCTCCCTCACTGCAAAATCTAGTAGCCAGGCAGCAAAATCTGGTAGCCATGGCAACTTGGCCCCTGGGATTTGTTGAGCCCTGCATCAGGTAATACTCAATTGTTTTGCCGATGGGTTCGAGTGCCATGGGTCGCCAATTACTTATCACGCATGTCGCATAAAGTGGCTAAACCCATGGGAACAACTGGGTGCATTGAGTTTGGGCATTGAAAGCCCGACCTTGGTCAGATTTCTGCTCATCTCCTCAGGAGGGTGCGAGCAGAAACAATACAATGGGTGCCCAAGGTACACACAATTGAATAGCTCCAGTCACTCTATACAAGAGCTGCGGCCCCGTTAAAACAATTGAATCCCCCCTCCCCAGTAAGAAAAAACTTAATTAATAGTATAATAATACATAATAGATACAGCTTATATTTTCAGTTCTGGACACAATTTCATATAGCTGACCGTAAATTAGTATTAAATTATCAGTCAAATTTTTATTTTCTTTTGTCTTTAAATCTCTTTATTTGGTGACGCAGCCAATAGAGCTTGCATAAACAATGTTCATTTGTAGAATTGTAAACAAGACCATGGTAAAAAAAAAAAAAAAAAAGCAGTACATGTCAATAGAAAAGTTTTTATTAAAACTAATAAAACATTTTTGGAAAGTTATAATTCATCAGTTAATATCTGTAAGGGTTCAGTTAATATCTGCAAGGGTTGTTAATCCATTTGAACTCAACTAGGATTAAGGAGAAAAAATGGTCACACCATGCAATAACTTGTCATCCAAACATCTCCCAGTCAAAAGCAATGGATATCAGAGCATTAAGGCGCAACAAGTACAATGTGTTGTTCAGTGCTATTCTGAAAGGGATGTTTTTTCTTAAGCAAAGTCAGTTTTTGACACTACATTAGGATAAGGATCAATCACTTAGGGGGCGATTCAGTTAGCCCTGAGTTGGCCAAACAATGCTTAATGCGGGTTAAAACCCTGCTGCCATAGCTTTTAGCTTTTCAATTAGAACTTTGCGTTACGTTAATGCGAGTATTAATGGAAGTTAGGGGAAAGTAATCATTTTAAGGCAAGAATACACTTGCTGCCTATATTTTTTTTCATCATTTATAAAAGTTGCAAAAATCTACCTTTCTACTTCAGGGTCCATAGGGTATCCACAGGATACCTTGGGGTATAGGTGTGACGTCAGTCGCAGGGCACCAAAGAGTTAAGCTTTCAGCCTCCCAGGATGCACTAGGTCCCCCTCCTATACCCCGCCCCCGGGCCAAGGCACCTCAGTTTAGTTTGGTGCCCGGCCGGCGTCGGGTGCACCTGTCGGAGTGGGGGCTAGAAGAGCCCCTGAAGCTTTCTTCAGTGCAGCTGTGGCTGCACATCTGGATGTACAGCATGGACAGTCAGTCCTGACGTCCATGCTGTCTTCCCTACACCCCCGCCGGTACCAGAACGCCGGTACCGATCCGGGGATGCTGGTGAGCATCTGGGGTCACAGCTAGCGGTGACCCCAGATGTTCCGGACCATGGCCGGATCCAAGGGGGACAAAGGTAAGCAGCGGGGTCCCGCGGTGGGTCCCCGCTGGTCACATGGTCCTAAGTCCCCAGGCAGGGGGCTCCCTGGGGACTGGCTGCAGCATGGAGCCAGGTACTGAACCTGCGCTTTCCACTACCCCCTGGGACAGCGGACCGCAGCAGAGCGGTAGCGCTGCGGCGTCCCAGGGGTTAAATGCATGCCAGGGGAGCGCGCCTTCCCTGTCTCACAGCCGGCGCCTCCCCCGCTGCACACAGCCCTCTCTGCACTGTGCTGACTGGCCCTGTGTCAGCGCTCCTCCCCCAGGCCAGCTTCTCTCTGCTCCTCGGCGGCCATCTTCTCTACAACGCATGGTGAACGCTGCTGGAAGTCTGGAAGGAAGCATCGTGGTCTGGGTCCCCCCGCATACCTCTCCTCCGCTGTGGCTCAGGTCTGTGTATGCAGCGCTGTGTCCTACCAGGCCCTGTGTCTGTGTAGTTGAGTGATCAGCGCTGTTAGTGCAGGAATTGTTATTTCTCTGCATTGTATGTGACTGTGCTAGCGCTGCCTGTAACTTTTCTTCTCTAAACTGTCAGCTTTATTACTGTCCCTGTTCTTTCTGCTAAAGCCCTTGCGGTGCGGTGCTGCAGGGTGGTCTCTCGCCTATTTAATACTTAATTGGTGAGAGAGGTCACATACGTGGTGCCATCATGTCTGAAAGTGATTTTCCCCTCCGGCTACAGTGTACCACGTGCAAAGTACCGTTAGCGGAGGGGGAGGGTAGCGCGGAGGGCCTTTGCCGGCAGTGTTTGTCCATGGCGCGGCCTATTACGGTTACAGCACCGGTACAGGAGCCGCCCTGGGCTTGTTTCGCTCAGGCGTTAACAGCTTTAGTGGGCCAGTTTGCTCCGCAGCCCGCGTTTACTCCGATGGGTTTGTCCCAGCAGTCTGTGGTGTCGTCACCCATGCAGGGGTTCCCACGACAATTGGTGGTACCCCACAGTCTCCCTATTTCCCCGCTCCCGGGTTCTCAGGAGCCAGCGTGGGTTAACTCCCTGATGAGTTCTGTACAGCACTTATCGGATGTGTTGCAAGGGGAGTCTGTGATGCGGCCTCATAAAAGGCCGGTGGCGTCTCTGTCCGCTCCTTATGAGGATGACGAAGGGACGTCTGATGATGGGGAGATTCTGGATCCTTACGATCAGGAACCTCTCCATACTAAGGACGCTGATGCTAAGTCCAAAGTATATATTCCTGGACTTATTCGGGCGGTCCGCACAGCCTTGGTGATTGAGGACGAAGTTCCCCCAG
The DNA here is from genome assembly GCA_031769625.1 of Taudactylus pleione. Taxonomy (NCBI): domain Eukaryota; kingdom Metazoa; phylum Chordata; class Amphibia; order Anura; family Myobatrachidae; genus Taudactylus; species Taudactylus pleione. The sequence goes on from JAUIMM010001135.1 coordinate 5,253,589, forward strand.
CGGCTAAATCTAAGTATGCCTTTTTCAAAGATGTGAAGGGCGATGCCACAGTCTTTCCTCTTTCGGGTCAGTTGGTGGACCATTTAGAGGAGGCGTGGAAACAACCTGGCAAAAGATACCAGCCGCAGAGACGCCTGGCGGTGGCTTATCCGTTCGCGGATAATTATTTTGCTAAGTGGGAATCCCCTCCACAGGTGGATTCTCACGTAACCCGTCTTGTCCGTAGTGCCACATTGCCGATGCCATCCATGTCCTCCCTTAAGGATGCTACAGACCGCAAGGTAGAAATCTGCCTGAAGTCCGCTTATTCCCTTGCAGGGGGGGCAGCACGGCCGGCTATGGCCATTTGCTGGGTTGCCAGAGCGATGGAGCGCTGGGCGGATTCATTAGAGGCTTATTTTGAATCCGACTGTCCGGCCGAACAGGCGGAGTTGATTGGCAATCTCCGTGATTCGGCCACCTACATCAACGAGGTGGCTCTAGACATTAGTACTCTGGTGTCTAGAATTTCTTCAGCAGCGGTAGCTGCTCGTCGCACCTTGTGGCTGCGATCCTGGAAGGCGGACGCAGATTCCAAGAAAGGTCTGGAAGCGTTGCCGTTTACCGGAGAAGTTCTCTTCGGTCCGGATCTGGATAAGATTGTGGCCACGCTGGCGGCAGCCAAATCTGCTTGTCTTCTGTCGGCCGCTGCTCCTTCTGGTTCTGGACCATCGTCCTTTCGGTCATCTAGGGCCCAGGGCAGGCCCAAACCACAGTCGTTTCCTCGACAGGCTGGCCCTAAGAAATCGGTCAAGCCCCGGAAACAGGCATGGAGTACCAGACGTCCGGCCCCCAAGCCAGATGACAAGCCTGCGGCCTGATGGTCCGGGTCTCCCCTTGGGGGATCCCAGGGTGGGAGGCCGCCTGCTGCAGTTCTCCTGGTGTTGGTCGTTCACTACGACAGACACTTGGGTTCTGGAGGTGGTCTCCCACGGGTACGCCCTCTCCTTCTGGCACAGACCCCCGGCTCGATTCTTCACCACGGGTCTACCATCAGACCGGAACAAGGCTACGGAGCTGCGGAAGGTATTACACACTATGCTCCAGGCTGGAGTTATAGTGTCTGTTCCATTCTCCCAGAGGGGCCAGGGTTTCTATTCAAATCTATTTTTGGTACAGAAACCCAATGGGTCATATCGTCCGATTCTCAACCTCAAAGCACTCAACAAGTCTTTGCGGGTCCCGAAGTTTCGGATGGAGACCCTACGGTCGATCATTCTGGCGCTGGAACCTGGGGACTACATGGTGTCATTGGACATACAGGACGCTTACCTGCATGTCCCTATTCTTTTGCGCCATCAAGAGTTCCTTCGGTTTGCAATCAGCAGCGACCACTTCCAGTTTCGGGCGTTACCTTTTGGCCTGGCGACAGCACCACGTGTTTTCACCAAGGTGATGGCGGTCATGGCGGCTTCTCTGCGGCTGCAGGGAGTCCGCATGTTGCCGTACTTGGACGACCTGTTATTGGTGGCAGGATCTCCAGAGCTCCTGTTACACCACTTGGACCTGACCATTGCACTGCTGCAACGGCACGGCTGGCTAATCAACTGGCAGAAGTCCACTCTAATCCCGTCTCGGAGGATTCTGCATCTTGGAGCCTTATTGGACTCGGGACAGCAAAGGATCTTCGTGACGGAGGACAAGATCTCTGCTTTACAGTCAAGGGTGCGCAGTTGTCTGCACAGCCGCCGGGTGTCCTTACACTCGGCGATGAGGTTACTGGGCTCCATGGTGTCGGTGTTCGACATGGTGGAATACGCCCAGTTTCACTCCAGACCTCTGCAGCACCTGTCCAAGTGGAACGGGCTGCCTCAGTCTCTGAAGTTCCAGACGATTGTGCTCACCCCGGAGGTTCGCCTGTCCCTTGCGTGGTGGTTAAAGACGACCCACCTCAACAAGGGACGTCCGTTCTGGGTTCCAAATTGGGTCCTGTTGACAACGGACGCCAGTCTTCGGGGCTGGGGAGCAGTTTCGGGTCCACACTTGTTCCAGGGCAGGTGGACGCAGACAGAAGCGGAGCTTCCAATAAATATCTTGGAACTCCGTGCGGTCTTCAATGCTCTCCTGCAGGCACAGCGGTTTCTCCAGGGTCACCCGGTGCAGGTCCAGTCGGACAACGCTACCACCGTGGCCTACATAAACAGGCAAGGAGGAACTCGCAGTCGGGCGGCTCTCGTAGAGGTCTCTCGGATCCTGGTTTGGGCGGAGCGCAATCTTCCGGCCATATCAGCGGTCTTCATCCCGGGAGTGCTAAATTGGGAGGCGGACTTTCTAAGTCGCCAGGACGTTCATCCAGGGGAATGGTCCCTGCACCCGGACGTTTTTCAACTACTGGTGGACAGGTGGGGTCTTCCAGAAATCGACCTCATGGCGTCCCGGCACAACAACAAGTTGCCGGTGTACGGGTCTCGCACAAGAGACGAAGGGGCGTCTCTGGTGGATGCTCTGTCCGTCCGGTGGACGTTCAGGTTCGCATACCTGTTCCCTCCGGTCTCCCTTCTTCCACGGGTAATCCGGAAATTCAAGCAGGAAGGAGGGACGCTCCTGTTGATAGCTCCCGCGTGGCCCAGACGGCACTGGTTCTCAGACCTTCAGGGTCTGTCCGTGGACAGTCCTCTGCGGTTGCCACTACGACCGGACCTTCTGTCTCAGGGTCCTTGTCTTCACCCGGACCTGACTCGGCTGTCTTTGCCGGCGTGGCTGTTGAGACGGCCATGCTGAGGTCCCGGGGGTTTTCCAGCTCTGTGGTGCGTACCATGTTACGAGCTCGGAAACCGTCTTCCGCGAGGATATACCGTCGCGTGTGGCATACGTTCTTCCAGTGGTGTCGACCGAGAGGTTATGCACCGCGGGAGTTTCGTCTGTCTCGGATTCTCGCCTTCCTGCAAGCGGGACTAGATCATGGGCTTCGCCTTGCTTCTTTGAAGGTACAGGTTTCGGCCCTATCTGTCTGGTTTCACCGTAGGATTGCTACAATCCCGGATGTGCGCACCTTTATGCAAGGTGTTCTCCGTATTCAGCCGCCCTTTGTTCCACCTGTGGCGCCTTGGGATTTGGCTGTGGTCCTGAGGGCTCTCCAAGGACCGCCGTTTGAACCACTGGGCTCAGTGGATATTAAATGGCTAACAGCTAAGACTGTTTTCCTTCTGGCCATTGCTTCGGCCAGACGTGTTTCTGAGTTAGGGTCTCTTTCTTGTAGACCCCCTTTCTTGGTTTTTCATGGGAACAGGGCAGTGCTCCACACTCGGCCCGAGTTTCTTCCCAAAGTTGTTTCCCAGTTTCATGTTAACGAGGAAATAGTTGTTCCGGCCTTTAACTCACCGGGTCTTTCCGTGGGTGAGGCCTCTTTGGATGTTGTGCGGGCCTTAAGGACTTATGTTGACCGCACTTCTTCGTTTAGGAAGTCGGACGCTTTGTTTGTCCTCTATGGCTTCCGTAAAAAGGGTTGGCCTGCTTCAAAGCAAACTTTGGCAGCCTGGATCCGTATGGCTATTTCTGAAGCTTATCTTCATGAAGGCCTATAGGTCCCTCCTTCTCTGAAGGCTCATTCCACTAGGTCTGTGGGTCCTTCGTGGGCAGCTCGATGTGGTGCCTCGGCAGTTCAGATCTGCAAGGCTGCTACGTGGTCTTCTGTCCATACCTTCGTGAGGTATTACAGGTTTGACACCTTCGCCTCTCAGGATGCTTCCTTCGGGCGGCGGATTCTCCTTTCTGCACAGGAGCGTCCCCACCCTTAAAGGATACTGCTTTGGGACATCCCCAAGATATCCTGTGGATACCCTATGGACCCTGAAGTAGAAAATATGAGATATGGTAAGAACTTACCCTTGTTATCTCTATTTCTACGAAGTCCATAGGGTTCCACAGGACTCCCGCCCTGTCGCACCTGTGCTGCAGATGGGCTTTGCTCTGGTCACCGGTTTTCCGTCTCCCTCTGGTGAGAATGTGATTCTTGTATGTGTCCAGATCTTTGTTCTCTCTCTTCCTTCTCCTCCTCCGGCCTATGGCTTGGTAACTAACTGAGGTGCCTTGGCCCGGGGGCGGGGTATAGGAGGGGGACCTAGTGCATCCTGGGAGGCTGAAAGCTTAACTCTTTGGTGCCCTGCGACTGCCGTCACACCTATACCCCAAGGTATCCTGTGGAACCCTATGGACTTCGTAGAAATAGAGATAACAAGGGTAAGTTCTTACCATATCTCATATTTTTGACACCATGTAACGGCCTCTAATTCATTAAAGGAAATTATGTGTTTCTACCTATATGCGTGGCGCTATACTCTGCTTGTACCAAGAGAAAATTAGGTACAAGGTATATATGAAGGACCTAACTATATTACGTGATATTAAAACAGATTTATTTATGTATATAAGAACATAAGATCAGATACAGTAATATTATAATATAATATATTATAAAATCATAGGACATCACAAAATAAAATACAGTACATATACAATGCAGTAAATAGACACTTATATTCATGCACACCTAAGGATTAATGATAATGATCCCAAAGAGTGACAGTGTGCATACAGGTATTTGTTGGAGGGAAAAAACACCTCCACATAAATGTCAAAAAGAAAGGGCGGATCGTACCAGTCTTGGAGAGATGGAGCCACAGATGTTAGAAAAGAATACAGAGTGTCCTGGATACACCCTGTATTGGCTCCAAAGTTTCTTTTTCATATTTCATCCAAACTGGTGGGCTCATCCGACAAAAGAAATTCATCTTCAAATTGTGGGCACTGATGGATGACCCCCGACGCGTTTCGAGACGTCCCAGTCTCTTCCTAAAGGCTTGTGTGGCCTCCAATACATTGTTTATGGCCATTAACCACCTTCTACACTACCCTGCTATCTTATTTGCCACATATTGGGGTTCAGGATGATTTCCCAACTCTGTTATGCAGTAAACATAGGTCACACACTACAGAATTAACGTGCAACATTAACAACTTGCTATTTCAAGTTGAATTGCAAGGGAACCAGGAGCGCATTCCATGTAAATATCCCATGAAATGCGTGTAATGTTAGCCTGCGAGGCACAGCACACGGACCTAATGGTTAATCGAAACAGTCCCTTGGACTAGCGTTTGGCTTTCTCGGTTTAGAGATGAAAGAGTTAAAAACTTTAACGAAAGATAACTGTTCATCTCAACCCTGTGTGACAGCATTCTTCTAACAAGAGTGCTTTTTAAATAGTATCATTCCGAAATCAGAGAGAGAACTGTGGTAGGGTCTGGTTGCTTTGGGTTCTTGAACTAGGATTGGGGCTATTGCAAGGAGTTAGACTCCTGTTGGGGCTATGGGGAAAAATTACTCATGAAAACAGTGGTTCCGAAAATTGCCTATTTCTGCAAATAGGAGAGTCGTACATCTGAAGGGGATGTAGTTTATATCCCGGCTGTCGGGATGCCAGCGCTCAGAATGCCAGCGACTGAATCCCAACACCAGTCAGAATCCCGGCACCAGCATCCCGACCACCGGCAGACTACTGACATCCCGACGGTAACTATTAGAGTTAGGGGGAGGGTTAGGGTTAATGGTTAGGGTTAGGCACTAGGAGGATGGTTAGGGTGGAGAGGGTTAGGTTTAGGCTGCAGGGGTGGAGGGTTTAGGGGTAGGGTTAGTATACTTGCCGGCAGGTGTCTGTATCCTAACCCTGTTGGGATACCAGTGTCAGGATTCTGACCGCTGGGATCCTGAGCGCTGGCATTCTGTACCCAACCGATCTGAGTAAGTGTCTGGATCTATATGGGCAACATATGCAACTAGTTTGTAACAAGACCTCATCATCGTCATCATCATCATCATCGTGTGCTTGCACTGTCCTAAAGCAAATGCAAAATTCCATCTACTAATGGGTGTATATGTGCATAATTGCAGGTCTAATTTAGACCCATTTGCATGAACACCCTTACCGAACTTTGCATTGTCAGAATGCCCTTCCCACTCCTTTTCCTCCTCAGCGGTCATATGTGTCCATATTGCGTCCCATTCTGCAATCTCACAGTAGCATCCGTTCCCAGAGCCGGATTAAGGGGGGGGCAAAGGGGGCAAGTAACCCCGGGCCCCCCTCTCACAAGGGGCCCCCCTGGACCTGTAGAAAACTTTGTGGTCGGGTCCAACATAATACTTATTTAGACACTGACTGGTCCATCTGCCTGTCCAAATAGGCAAAAAATAAAAAAATATTAAGCCGCCCAACACCCCCCCTTACCGCTGTCACTTGGTCTGGTCCGGCAGTCTTGTACTGGCCTGGGCTTATGACTGGCGTGTGACGCGCGACGTCATCACGCTGCTCCCTCCAGGCACCGGCTCTTCCCTGCTGTTGCGGCCTGAGAAGAGCAACACTGGGACTGCAGTCCGACT